>JBBBDQ010000997.1:1125000-1201461 GCA_037127315.1 Ascarosepion bandense
CGAACTACACAGAACTATCAGCTTAATGAGTCACATTACAAAACTGATTGTCAGAACCCTGATGAATAGAGCGAGAAGCAGAATCAGGCCAGAGATAGGGCAGGAACAGTGCGGGTTCGTCAAGGACACTGGAACAAGGAACGCCATATTCATGATTAGGATGCTCTCTGAAAGGGCATTACAAATGAAGAAAGACTTGTACCTATGCTTCATTGATTACGCGAAAGCATTCGACAAAATACGACACAAAGAATTGATGGAAATGCTAGGCAACCTCGACATTTTCGGCAAAGACATAAGAATAATCAAGAATCTCTACTGGCAGCAAACGGCCTGCATACGGACAGGTAATGACCTCAGTAGATACACAAAAATAGAAAAAGGCGTAAGACAACGATGTGTCTTTTCACCGGATTTGTTCAACCTATACAGCGAGAATATTTTGAGGACCCTAGATGACACACCAGGATTTGTTATTGGAGGCCACAACCTGAACAACATAAGATACGCGGACGATACAGTACTGATTGCGGACACGGAAATGAAACTGCAAGATCTCATACAGAAAGTAGCAGTGGAGAGTGACAAGAAGGGACTACAAATAAGAAAACTGAGTGCATGGTCATCAGCAAAAGATACAACCCAAAATGCCAAATATAGGTGGGGGATAACAGAATCAAACAAGTCCAAGAATTTAAGTACCTAGGAAGTGTTCTAACAGGAGATGGAAAGTGCGACACGGAGATCCGAAGGCGAATTGGCATGGCAAAGGACGCGGTCCAGAAGATGAGCAAAATACTAACACACAGGAAGATCTCAATAGAAACGAAGAAAAGAGTGCTAGACTGCTACGTGATGTCAGTTCTTCAATACGGCTGTGAATGCTGGACAATATCATCGAAAATGAGGACAAAACTGGAAGCGGCCGAAATGTGGTTCTACAGAAGGATGCTACGGATATCGTGGACTGAGCATACAAGCAACGACGAAGTGTTAGAAAGAATGTCAACAAAAAAGGAAATTGATGCTGAGCATCAGGAAGAGACAACTGAAGTTCCTGGGACATGCAATGAGGAAGGAGAGCCTGGAGAACCTGATACTGACTGGACAGATAGAAGGAAGGAGAGACAGAGGAAGGCAGCGGATAACATATTTGCAGGGTCTGATCAGATGGATGACGGAACGGGGGTTGCCAGGAGCAACAGGAGCAAACATACTAAGAACCACAAGGGATAGGGAGACGTGGAGATCCATGATCGCCTACGTCCTGAAGGGACGGGGCACATAGAAGAAGAAGTACTGGATGTGCGTTGTGATGCAGTGGATATTAGCTCGGAATGAGAACTCGGGGAGCCGAGTTCGAATTTCAGTTGAATTCCTTGCATTCACTTACGCGCAATTACTCTTGGGAAAGGTATTAATCCACCTCTTCCCTCCAGTTATGGGTTAAATAATAGTACAGATTGAGTTCTATAGCCTTGGTTGGCAACCAATCTATCACAGAAAGCAATGGAAACTTACTGTGGGATAATCTTCTGCCCAGTCAGACATGTCTCTTTCAAGACATGATTGCCCAAGCGTGTATCACGTATAGCACTTAACTGACTAACTGAATAGTATTCCTGGATTTACAAACCTGTGTTCAAGTTTGTATATTACGTTCAATATAACCTACTTTTCTATCTCAATATCTGTTTTTGTTGTTCATTATTTTGTGCGGTTCCTCAACCGGAATCCACAACATTAATAATAATAATAATACTAATTTTTAAATCATTATTATTGTTATTATTAATAATAATAAATAATGATTTCTTATCATCTTTAACATTGTTATCATACTTGATAATAATATTATTGTCATAAAACCAAAAAGATTATTATTTATAAGATGAAAATAATATTATTGCTGTCGGAATTAATATAAAAATCTAACAAGTCAATTCTTCCAATGAAAATACGGCCCCTAAATTTACTGTCGTGTATTTGAGAATGGCCAAATGAAAGTTCAATGCAAGATCATCTTATCGCCTGGGATAGAAATACGGCATTTTTGGTGTGACATCCGGGTTTAAGGATTAACACTATATATCTAATCCCCTCTCCCACCGATAAAAATGTTCTTTCTTCTCCTTTTCCCTCACAATTCCTTTCGTCTGGATAAATCTAACCCATTCATTTTTTGAAAAAAATTCGGTCTGAGGAACGGAATAATTTTTTTTTTATAAAATATTCACGAAATAAATTATCACCAATGGATTTGTAAATTCGTCCAATTTATTTTTATTACACACACACACACACACACACACACACACACACACACACACACACACACACACACACACTCCATTTTTAAACGAGTGATTTCGCTACCCAGGTTTCTACCATGAGTGGTGTCTTCAGGCGATTTTTAATAACTCATTTTACCTTTTACCGTTTTTCTTTTTAAGAACGATCTTGTAACGGTGTTTTATTTGAACGTTCACGTGGCAGGGAATTTATGAACGCGCATTGTTTAAATTAAAACGAATTATGACGATTTAATCCATGGTCGTATGAACCTAAGAGGTATTTCTTAGTGCGGATGCATTTAGTCATAATTTCTGTTCTTTCATTTAACAGTTCGTCTTTATTTGGGAATATCGTAATTTCTAATTTTTCTTCTTGGCACAGTCGACATATTTGTCCACCGTTGTAAGGCTTGGCTGTTTTTACAGTGCTCCACATCATGTCTGGGTATTTTTCATACTTTGATTTCAATTTCCAGACGTGGTTAGCCAATTTTGTATTGCTTTGCTTGGATATGCGGGTGGTGCAATGGATAATGACGCGGAATTGTAACTAGGAGAGCTGAGTTCAAATTCCAGTTGACTTCATTATATTAACTTACGCGCAAATATACTTGGGAAATGTTTGAATCCACTTAATCCCTCCCTAGCTATGGGTTAATTAGTAAGACTTGTGACACGAAACCATTATTGTCCCACCCCCCCAAAAAAAAAATAAAACTGTGTACAAAATATTTAGATTTTGTCATAAAATAACAGGCTGATATACCGCTACACAAAAACAACTATTATACTGTCACACCTAACTGCCTCAACAAGAAGTAGTCCAAAGAACCGTGACTAACTGCATCACTAATGTAACATTTACAAAGGCATGTCTGTGTGAGTCACCATTGTAAGGATTACGAGGGCTTGATATACGGATGACACATTATTGCCATTACAAAAGCATGAATGTCTACCTCGTTTTGCCAATGATCACGAATATGTGATCGCCCTGGGTATAATGATAAACAACATCCGGCAACAAGGCTTCTGATCGGGAGATTGGAGGCTATGAGGAGCTTGAAAACACCTCTTAATTGCTTTGTTCCATCCTGACCCAGATGATAGTACCTTCCAGGGCTCCAGTTATAGGCAAACAGTGACCCCTCTAAACAAAAATTAATAGTATATTTTTATAAGATAAGCAACAATAGAGTTTTATAGCAAAATAACAATCAATGCAACATTCAAAAAATATAAAGTACATTTTTATTGGAAAATTACGAACAAAACATTTTATAATCTAGAAACTATATATATCGATAAAAATATACCTTTTCCCCGAAAGTAAAAAATTATGAAAAAGATAGCGTTTAAATTGTGTTCACAAAGTAGATTTCATTATTAAATAACCCATAGAGGCGTTGATATGCCACTAAACAAAACCAAACAACCAACTGTTCAAATATGTGACTGACTGCCTCACCATTGCAGAAATTAAAATGGGAAAGTGACGCCATTGTAGCGATCACATATGACTGACCGCTCAAAAATGGCAAGTGAGTACCTATATCATTATTACAACTACAACTCATGCGGGTTGCTTAACAATTACAGCAATTACAAAAACAGGACTGACTCATCGTTACAATGATCAGAAATACGTGACTGATTGACTTCCCATTGTAGCAATGGCAACGAACTACCTTCATATTTACAACAATTCAGCCAGTTAAGTGACACGCACTTGGGAGATCATGTCTCGAGAGAGACATGACTGACTGGCTAAAAGATTTTCTTGCAGTAGGTTGCTTTCTGCGGTAAACTGATTACCAACCAAGGCTATAGGTCCACGAACGGACGTGAAATCAAGTTCTCTTACCATTCTGAAGATGAGATTTTAATTTCGAAATATTAATGAATAATAAATAGGTAATACCCAACACCTTCTTTACCTTCCTTTATTTTACTAAACGCATTGTGATAGACTTCAAAGCCTACCCATACACCTAATCTGTCCTGTTATTTAACCCATAGCTAGAAAGAAGAGACGAATTAATACCTTTCCCAAGGGTATTTCCACATAAGTGAATGCAATGAATTCAACTAGAATTCGAACTCGGCTCTCCTATTTCTTGTTCCGAACCGATATCTACTGCACTACATCGCACATCTTTGCAACAATTACAAATACTTAACTCAGTTTCAACATTATAGCATTTACAAAGGCACGATTTACAGTCTTATCTTACAAGAATTTCAATTGCATAGCCAAAAATGCTTCCTAACTCTGTCGCAACTTCCATGAAGAGTGATCAGACGAGCCTATATTCTCTGGTTGCACCAGGAAAAACCTTTTCGGCTAGGAACTTCCATGCCGCTTAGATTGTGGCACCCACCTCGTCCCCTCCGTATTCCATCAGCGAGAAGTAAGTTCCACTCGAAGAGCTTCTTTACATAAACCACTTCTCCGTGGAACCGACTTCCAAGAGGATGTTTACCCGATCACTAAAATCTTAACCTGTTCAAGTCTAGGGTTAACCGCCGTCGTCGTCTTGCCTTCCTATTCATAACAACAGTAAATCCTCCACCCCTCCTCTAATAAAAAAGTTGAGGTCCTCACGGCATCTGTGGACAAGGCCGAGTGCTTTGCTCGCAGATTCTTCTCCAACTCCACATTTGACTTGTCTGGAGTATCCGCACCCGACTTTCCTCTTAGAACTGAGGCTCAATTGAGAGATGTTTACATAATCCCCTCTCTGGTATCTAAGATAATTTTAAAATTTTCCCTCATAAGGCGAGCGGTGGCGACGAAATCCCAATCATTGTCTTGAAGAAATGTACCCCCTGAACTCTTCTCTGTCCTCTCTAAACTCTATAATTACTGCCTCTCTGCTTCTTGTTTTCCTGCCTGCTGGAAGTCCTCTGTAGTTCCTGTATTTAAGAACTCAGGGGAACCCTCGGACCCATCCAGTTATTGCCCTATCAGCCTTTTACCAATTTTCAGAAAAGTGTTTCAGGCTATGATCAATGCTGAGATAGTTCAACATCTCACCGCCCATAAACTATTCTCCGACAGACAGTATGGCTTCCGCTTTGCCAGGTCTACTGCTGATATACTAATGACCATCATCGAGTACATCTACCAGGCCCTCGATAAGTCCGGCGAAGCTCAAGCTGTTGCCCTGGATATCTCCAAAGCATTTGATAGGGTCTGGCACTCTGGCCTTCTACGCAAGCTACAGGGTTATGAAGATCGTCTTGAACGGGCATACCTCCACATCCTACGATACGAACGCTGGTGTCCCCCAAAGCTCTCTCCTAGGCCTCACGCCCTTTTTTATCTTCATAAATGATCTCCCTGACGTGATCAAATCCCAAGTATGCATCTATGCTTATGACACCACCATTTACTCCCGCCTCAGTAAGAAATCTGTCAAGGCAGCCAAAGATAACCTTGCTGCTGATCTCGAGAAGGACTTTCACTTTGTGGTAGACTGTGGTAAGAAATGGCCTGTAAATTTTAATGCTTCTAAAACTAAGCTGTCATCTGTCAACTCCTACAGGCACTCCCTTCTACCCCCATCAGCATGGACCAAGCGAGTCTCCCTGAAAGCAATACACTGCACCTCCTCGGTCTCACCCTCTCTTCCGACCTCAAGTAGAACTATTACATTGAATCATTAGCTAAATCCACTACTAGGATGTTTGGGTCACTGTGTCTGGTCAGGAAGTTTTTTTCTGTCTGGGTCCATATTGCACATATACAAATCAGTCATCCGACTATGCATTGAATATTGTTTTCATATCTGCTCGAGCACCCCTGCTATTCATCTCAGGGTTATCAACAGGCTCCAAAGGGGAATCTGTAATGTGATCAGTCCAGACCTGGCAACTCGACCCCAGCCACTTTCTCACCGACGGGATGTAGCTTTTCTCTCTCTTCTACCAATATTTTTATGACTTCTGCTCCGATGAACTTAGATCACTGGTGCCAACTCCACAAGAATTTAGTCAAGCAGCCAGACTGGCAACAAGGTCCCACCCTTTTACAGTTAAATCAACCAAATACAGCCGACAATTCTACTCCAGTAGCTTCTTTTCTAGCACTTCCTGCCTGTGGACTCCATTCCGTAAACTTGCTTCCTTGATGGCTACAATCTAAAGAATTTAAATGTAATGTCAATTCCCATCTCTTATCCATTTGACTCCAGTCCTTTTCTCATCACCCCGTGTATCTTGTTCTCTTCCTTTCTCACTTTACCCTCGCATCTGTCTTCACACTGGTATTCCCATCCTTCTCTTGCTTTTTCTCCGACACTCCCTGTAACCGGTTCGTATTTCTCTTTGCTCTCCTCCTGCTTAAACTTTCACTTTTCTCTAATGTAGCCCCCTGCGCCCCAGTGGCAGAACCGCCTTGCTTGGGGTGCAACGATTAGAAGAAATTTAAAAAATAAATAAAAAAATAAACTACCTCTTCAAACAGTGATTCTCAAACGATGCGTCACGCCTGATTACTTGGGACGCGAACAAATTCTGTTTCCGAAAGTGCAGCCCACTGCCTTCAGGTTGGGAATCACTGCCGCCTTACCTCGAGCGGCCCCGGGACCTTGCAGAGGGTGAACCTTAATGTAAATAAAAACAGAACACACACACACACACACACACACACACACACACACACACACACACACACACACACACAGTGTACCTCACTATTAATACTGCGATCACCAATTAAAATTTTCCGTTTAAAAGAAATTCATGCGTTTGTCTTTTCCGTTCGTTTCTGATTTTATTTTGCGGTTTTCGCTTGATGTCGATTTATTCATCGTTCATTAAAATTGACAAAATTTGAAACTAATTATAGAGTCTTCACGCTATTACTGGAAAAAATGGAAGACGAATGTTACAGAGGATGTGCGTTGTGGTGCCTTGGAACGAGAAATTGGGGAGCCTAGTTCGAATTCCAGTTGAATTCCTTGCATTCACTTACACGCAAATACTCTTGGGAAAGGTATTAATCCGTCTATTCCTTCAAGTTATGGGTTAAATAACAGGACAGATTGGGTTCTATAGTCTTGGCTGGCAACCAGTCTACCGCAGAAAGCAATGGCAACCTACTGCGGAATAATCTTCTGCCCAGTCAGTCATGTCTCTTTCGAGACATGATCGCTCAAAGCGTGTATCACGTATGGCACTTAACTGATTAGCTGAATATAATAGTTGGCACCATGAGTAAGGCTTCTACTAGGCATAAAGTGGGGGATCAGTTTTATATTGTTAATAAATAATAGACTGATCCTCCCACCTAATTACTACTTAATAATATAATACATCTCTTACCCTTCTAGCTATGAGTCAAATAACAGGACAGATTGGGTTCTATAGCCTTGGCTAGCAACCAGTCTACCGCAGAAAGCAATGGCAGCTTACTGCGGGATAATCTTCTGCCCAGTCAGTCATGTCTCTTTCGAGACATGATCGCCCAAAGCGTGTATCACGTATGGCACTTAACTGACTGTTAAAGTCGTGCTTAGAATTACTGGGGCATTTTTTTGAAAAGGCAACTTTTTGAAAAGGCAAAATTTTTGTAGTTATTAGATGACCGAGGTAGATGAAAAAAATCCATGTATGAACATTTTTTTAAAAAACAGAAAAAAGAAACAAACCTAGAATGCGCGAATATCACGGAGATTTGTTACCTACTGTCACGTGATCATTATTGAAAGCCCAACTTTTTTATTTCTTTGATAACTTAGTATCTTCTTCTTTTTGTCTTGTCCCCTCAGCATGTGGGCGTTCATGACTCTCGACTCTCGAACATAGCCTTTGTAGCTCTAAGTAATATGTGTCACCTTACTATCTCCCCCCGCCACTTCCGTTTGCGCCACAAACTGGTTAGGCAGGTTTCAAGCTTTTTCCCGCAGTCCCTCTAACTTTCCGTATTAACTGAAGTCTTCTTGTCTTCTTTTCACAATATGTGTCTAGAAATATTCATTCAGAAATTATAACATAAATATGTTATAATATCCCTACAAAAGTACACTACCGGCCATAATTATTAGGCCACCCCAGTGTTTAAAAAAATGATGTATTTCATGCTGTTTTTTAGTATTTATTGCCAAATGAATAACTGTAAATGAAAATAGAATGGTTCTTTTTTTAATATTGCACAATAACATGTGCATCAAATGAATTTATAAATATTTAATAATTACCTATATTGCAGTTTCATTACTGAAAGAATGAAGAAAATTTAGGGTGATTCGGACGATTTCATCTTTGCTTCCTTGCCTTGTAAAATTTTACAAAGCAAAAATAACAAAGGAACCATTCTATTTTCATTTGGCAATTAACACTAAAAATAGTATGAAACACTTCATTTCTTTTTTTAAAAAAACTGGGGAAACCTAATAAATATGGCCGGTAGTGCAGCTATTTTGTTTCGACACTACTTGTGTCTTATCAAGTAATGAGATTTAATTGGTCCGCGCTGTCTATGTAACAATGCCTCCCTGATTAAAGGGGTTTGGCTAATTTTGAACCTTTTAAAACTCTTCAACTTGAAATAAACCTCATCACTTGATAAGACACAAGTCGTGTCGACACAAAATAGCTACTTTTGTAGTGATATTATAACATAGTCACGTTATAATTTCTAAATAAATATTATTTCCTTTACTTTGTATTAAGCACTTTTCTAAGAATAGTGTTTCTTTGGATACGGAATATTGTTCCATTCATGCCTACCCTATACTTGGATATGTGTCTAGAAATTGAAATTCTCACTTTTTTTTTCGAGTTACATGTGCCTTTTTTGTTTCCATTACATAATGACTACTACTAGTAATAATAAATATCGCGTGTCGAGAGGTTTGTATTTTTTTTGTCCGAAGCATAAGAGAGTCAAGGCGACTTGGGAGTTACATTTAGGTACTTGGGGACACTATTCAATTGGAAACCATCTGAGCAGAGTAGAGGCTCGACTTAATGTCATTTCTAACTGAAAGGTTATGTTTTGTATTTATAAAAAACATGTCAGTATATATCGTGCAAATATTGCACATATCAGTATATATCGCGCAAATATTGCAGTGATGAACTTGACTTCTATACAATATCAGACAGGGCACCATTGATACTGGATTTTTGATATTTGAACCTCAGCGTAACTGGACTTTTGATATTTGAACCTCAGCGTAACTGGACTTTTGATATTTGAACCTCAGCGTAACTGGACTTTTGATATTTGAACCTCAGCGTAACTGGACTTTTGATATTTGAACCTCAGCGTAACTGGACTTTTGATATTTGAACCTCAGCGTAACTGGACTTTTGATATTTGAACCTCAGCGTAACTGGACTTTTGATATTTGAACCTCAGCGTAACTGGACTTTTGATATTTGAATCTCAGCGTAACTGGACTTTTGATATTTGAACCTCAGCGTAACTGGACTTTTGATATTTGAACCTCAGCGTAACTGGACTTTTGATATTTGAACCTCAGCGTAACTGGACTTTTGATATTTGAACCTCAGCGTAACTGGACTTTTGATATTTGAACCTCAGCGTAACTGGACTTTTGATATTTGAACCTCAGCGTAACTTTGTTTGCTGCTCTGTCAATAATAATCAGAGACGGATTATCTTATCAACATTTGCTTTTTTTCTACTTCCGTTTATATACGGTACAAATTATCCTAAGTAAAATTGGCTTTTAAAGGATGAATATTTTTCACGGATTTTGACGTCATACTGAGTTGTTTTTTACCCTTTCAAATCCAAGAATTTGTTTTTCTCATGTTAAATATATATATTAAAAAAAAAACACCCCATAAAATTTGCTATTTTTTCCATAATTTTGAATGTACTAAAATTCTTCAACTTTTTAGCAATAAGAATCTTAAATTGTCGTTAAGAATTGCTGCAATATATTGTAGATTGTATTTAAGATGTCATGAACTGTTATGACAGGTTTCTAATTTGTATTTAAGATGTCATGATCTATTATGACAGGTCTGACTTGTATTTAAGATGTCATGATCTATCATGACAGGTCTCTTATTTGTATTTAAGATGTCATGAACTGTTATGACAGGTCTCCGATTTGTATTTAATAATACAAATAAAAAATAACTTTAATTTCTTACTCACTCATGGAATCACGAGTGCTTTTTTTCTCGAAAAAAAAAATGAATTCTCGCAGTTTAGCGGCTCGTGTTCAAGTTTAATATAAATTAGTTATTCATTTTTTTTCGTTCGGTTTCCTTTTCTGGATTTCCAACTACTGTTGAATAGAACTAAGTGTGTCAAAAAATATAATTCCGTGTGTCTAATGTTCAACCAATATTGACAATTTTCACGCAGTCCTTTTGGTCTCCTCAAGAGTCCTCGTCGTCAAGTTGTCGTGGCTTTGTTATGAGCCAGATATAAAGACACAAAGAAGGAATTAAACGAATTTATTAACAAAGAATAGTAGTAGAACACGAAAAGATCACCAGCGTGATTGTACAGGTCCGGCTGTTAGAGCTATCTGCTGGAATAGTCTTTGTTGCACAAAGCAGAAACTGCTGCTTATTTATTGTTTGGAAGAGATCATTTGTGCATGGGTAGACCACCATAACAATAATATATTTTTATTAAAAAAAGCAATTCAAACTGTTTGTAAGTAATGTTCTAATTTTACAGCATATTTGATTTATTTTCTTATTTAGAGCAGGTTTTTATGGAAATAGAAGGACTGTTTAACCAAAGAAAATTGATGATTTAAATTCTTCGAGGAATGTAACAAATATAGACATTAAGCGGTACAAAAAAGAATTTCATAAAATTAAATGAAATGTAAAATATTTTTTTTACAAAGATTATCTAAAAAGAAACATTTAACAATTAATTAATTTATGAAAGTTTCATTAAAATCTCACAATTATCTGATTTTTTTTTTAACAATTTCAAAACCAATGTGTTTTCGCTGAAAAATAATGCTCAAATTTTCCGTACAAATTTATAATGTTAGAAGATTTTTAACCAAAATTCTCAAAAAATCCTTTGATCTTCTCAGGGGTATTTTTTTTTTTTTTGTGTATCGTCTTTTTTTGCGAAATTTTAGAGACAGCTATTTCAGAGGAAAATGGTAAATCATTCTGCAAGAAAAAATGTACTTGGAAAAGTCATAGTTGAAATCAAGTGCAAATCCATTGACAACATTGGAAAAAGAAAAATCTCAACTTTTGATTAATAACTGCGATCAATAATTGATACAATTTTGTCACCTCTTGTCGCTTCCAATCGTTAAAATGAATTTACGTTTCCCTGCAGACAAGACTGGTGTTGACATTGGCGTTGTGTATCATGATATATGGAACCTCAAAATATGTAAAAGGAATGAGATGAACAAGTAATTAAACGTAAGAAAAGAAACGTGAAGTGAATGCAATTACATCAGAATGAAAAATGAATGAGAAACACTATTAGAATGAAAAACGAATGAAATCCAATAGAAATGAACAGACAACCTTAGAGCATTATAGATAATGGACGACTCTCGGTTTTTGTATGAAGCAGTAAATCATTAATTCTTCTTCGTTCATTTAAACTAGTCTGGCACAGAGCCATATTATTAGAGCGCTTTGTAATGTTAAAACATACTCAATGATATTCAAGTTTAAATCTTTCCTATACCCGAGTCTGACACAGGCAAGCATATTAGAGCGCCTTGTGTGTTTTAAAACAAACTTAATTAAATTCCTTCTAGAATCGTTATTATAAGTAAGTTTAGCGCATAGTCATAATATTAGAACGCCTTTTATGGTTAAAACATAATGAATTCAAGCTGAAACCATTATTATACCAAAGTCTGGCACAGAGCAACAATATTAGAGCGCCGTGTATGGTTAGAACATACATAATTAAATGCCAGCAAGAATCGTTATTAAACCCAAGTCTGACACAGGGTCATAATATAAGAGCGAATCAAGTGGTTTGGACAACTGAATTTCAGCTAAAATCGTTATTATACCCAGGTCTGGCACAGGGTCACAATATTAGTGCGCTTTGTAATGTTAAAACATATTTAATGGAATTCAAGTTATAATTTTTACTAAAATCTAGTCTGGCATAGAACCACAATATTAGAGCGCGTTGTGAGGTTAGAACATACGTAACTGAATTAAAAATAGAACAATTATTATACCCAATTCTGGTACGAGGTCATAATATTTGAGCGTCTTGTATTGTTAGAACATAATTCAATTTAAGCTAGAATCGTTATTATACCTAGGTCTGGTACAGTGTCACAATATTAGAGAACATAGTGTAGTTAATACACATTCAATTCAATCTAGAATTATAATTATACAGAATTCTGGCATAGGGTCACAATATTTGAGCACCTTGTGGGGTTAGAACATAATTGAATTCAAGCAAGAGTCGTTATTGTACCCCAGTCTGCCACAGTGTCACAATATCAGAGCGCGTTATGTGGTTAGAACATAAGTGAAGTCAATCTAGAATCGTTATTAAAACCTAGTCTGGCACAGTGTCACAATATTAGAGCGCATTGTGCGGACAGAACATAACTAGCAGTCGCCCACAATATTAGTGCGCCTTGTTGTGTTAGAAAATACTTAATCGAATTCGAGCTAGAACGTGTAGGGGCCTCGGCAAGGTTTGTCAAATTGGCCCTGTACCAAACACAACCGAGGTTCCCACAATTTAAAATATCAGAAAGTTGAATTTATGGTTGGAAGAATAAAAGTGTTTCGTTTGTAAAATAACAGAACTGAATAACAAATTTGTAAATAGAAGAAAATGTTCAAAAAGAAAATGCATGTAGTTAATTGTTCAAAGAGAAAATATAAGTAATTAAATGTTCCACAGAAATTCAGAGCTTATATTTGATAGTAGCAGAATTGATAGTAGCAGAATGTATGTGTATAAAAAGATTAAAAAAGCCTGTGTTCTTTTTCTTTTTATGGCAGGAGAAAAGTGAAAAGGAAAGTCAAGCATTAAAGGAGTCAATTGAAGTATTTTGTTTTTGTTGTTTTCTTGACTGCGTGTGGGTGAAAACGAATAAAGGAAAATTGGAAGAAGAGGTAGAACGAATGCATGTCGACGAGACATGACAGGGTCGACTTCTTGAAATTTCTTTTGTTACATTGCGACAAGTTCCGTCAGATTACCACTCCCATCTGGGACTGATTTGACCGGTCAAGAGACGTGATTAAGTAGTGAGATTTAGTCCTGTGATCGGCTCCGAACAGTATACCCATTTTCTAGATGTGAAAAAAAAAAAAATTGACCGGGATCATCGATTAATTTGCTATTTCCTATCCAATCAGAATCTAGAATCTTAACTTTCACACGGACTTGTGAAAAATGTCTTCGTCTGGGTTTTTCAAAATGTTTTCAGTCGTTTTGATCCGATTTTGCTGGTGTGCAATTTTACTTTTTTCGTTTGAGTTAATTGTTAGATGATATAGGATTTGTATCCTATAAACGGTTATTATGTTCAAGTTTGGCACAGAGTTACAATATTATAGTGTCTTGTGGTGCTAGAACACTGAATTCAATCTAAAATCGTTATTATACCTAATTTTGGTACAAACATATTTTAGAAGATTGCCTTGTGTTGTTAGAATGAACTCCATTGAATTCAAATTCAAATCCTTTTTCTATGATGGAATTCACAATTTACTTGAATGTAGGGCAAAACCATAGGAAACGCGGGAAAATAACTGAATAATGATGCTATGAATTTAAATGGATTAAAGAATTTGTTAAATAATGCTGGAACTTGTTGTCTTGTCCAAACACTGTGAAAATGACACGCATTCTACTAAAACATTAAAAGATGAATTTGATTCAAACCATAAACGCAATTTTAATTCGCAATTCATAGGCTTTGCTTAATGTTTCAGCCATCATTTCTGGGCGCAATATGAAACCTAATAAAGTTTGTTGTCGGCCTGTGCTCTTTTGCATTTCTACGAGTGGGTGACTGACACGAAGCGATCAAATGATTGTAACCAATACTGGTACAAAATGTCCACAAACGCTTTATTTATTGCTTTTCGTGACGCAATAGAGAAAGGAGGGAAAAAAAAGATTAATCACAACTTCCATTGCTCGTAGCTTTGTAAATAATTATTTTCATAGAAACTAGACATTTCTTGTCTTATGGTTTCTACAGATGACTATTTACGCTGGAAATATAAAATTTGCTGAAAACAAAATTGAATTAAAAGACGTTCGAGAAAGAAAGATTATATTTGGTTAATTCTGACAAACGTCAAATATCAGTTCCGAAATTGTCCGGAGGTTAAAAATGAAAATCTCATCATTCCTATCTGTTTTTTTTTTATTGCAATAACAATTTCTTTTGTGCGGATGAGATGATTGGTTCATACAATAATTACTATTATATATTGTTATATAGATGACAACGAGGCTCCTGCCACTGCTACTACAGTGGTCAGTTTGGGACTCTTAGGATAGCAGCTGCTGCTGCTAATTGGAACATCATCAATACAAAATAAATCTTTGAACTTACACGCGCGTGTTTGTCATATATGACCATTCGCCGAGTGATTTCAGCACCAGCTCATATATCTGCACATACTTAATGGTATCAGAAGTCGACAAAATTCTATTCTGAAAAAAAAAATGGAACGTCTACTTCCTCCACAACCGTTAAATTTCGCACAGGAAAATCTTGCATGGAAAATATGGAAGAACGAGTTGAACTAGCAACAGAAAGTGATACCAAACCAGGCTAAGTGACCACTTCAATTCTCGTAACGTTTATTGGTCTAAAAGGTAAAGAAATCTATTCCACGTTTATCTTCAATTCACCAGAAAATAAAACAAACCTAGAGACGGTAGTAGCAAAATTTGATTCCTATTGCCAACCGAGAAAAAATTTAACCATAGCTCTGCACAGATTGTTCACCTGCAAGCAAGCGGGGGAAAAAAATGATTATGTGACTCAACTTCGTCACAAGAAAGCGAGCTAGGGGGACATAACCGATAGCCTCATTCAACACGTTCTAATATGTGGTATGAAAGATTCGAGACCAAGGGAACGACTGTTAATGCAACCAGACCTGACCTTAGACAAAGCAATTCAGGCTGTACAGAGGGCCGAAGAGACGTAAAGGCAGACAGAAATGCTTGATACTATCTCTGAACGAAGGTTTTCCGAAGCAGCAAATATAAAAACTAACAAACCTCACGGAAAAAATAAAAAATAAAACTCATCTTTCCGGAAGTGAAAGAAATCCCGCCAAAACACAAAACTAATTACTGGGGCGGAACCCACAAAAAAAAAAAAAAAATTGTTACACATTTTATAAAACATGCGATAATTATAAAAGAAAACAAAAGACACTTTACCAAAATGTGTTGATGAAACAAAACAATACAAAGAAATAGAATTTTTATAGGAAGACTTCGACTCACAGGCGATGAACACATCTTACTAAACACAACGTAAATTACACAAAAACCACGAGGAATAAACTCAGTAAAAGATACAAAGTCAAACCGATGGACTGCAATGATAGACATCAATAATACCAAAATCTATTTTAAATTAGACTCTGTAGCAGAAATAAACGTGCTGCCAAACAAAATTTATGAGAAAATACTCTCTCCACGGCCTGCGCGGATGTGATGCAGGCGGAAGTGCGTTGTTGTGCAGTGGATATCGGCTCGGAACGACAAATTGGAGAGCCGAGTTCAAATTCCAGTTGAATTCATTGCATTCACTGACGCGCAAATACCCTTGGGAAAGGTATTAATCCGTCTCTTTCTTACAGTTATGGGTTAAATAACAGGACAAATTGGGTTCTATAGCCTTTGCTGGCAACCAGCCTACTGCAGAAAGCAATAGCAACCTACTGCGGGATAATCTTCTGCCCAGTCAGTAATGTCTCTTTTGAGACATGATCACCCAAAGTGTGTATCACGTATGGCACTTAACTAACTGACAGTCAATCTCTGTGCTCACAGCAACAGAAAAAGTCCTATACTAGGAAAATGTATGACAACAACAAAAAAAAAAAACTAAAATTACAAACACGTGCAACATTCGTAATAGCCGACATAAATTCTCAGTGCAAAAACTTGTGAAAAATTAAACTTAATAAAAAGAATTTTATAAATAAACTGTAATTCTGACAGTTTACAAGAGTTGATAGAAAAATATGACAACTGTGTCATATTCTTCCTTAAATGTCCAACTACATCCTTTTCAACGATCTCTGCGTGAACTCTTCTTTTTCAGTATATTTATCTGCCATTGTCCGGGAATTCTTCACTAGAAGATAATCGGTCCTTGTTTGTTGTTCATTAAAGCCTTACGTCTTAAGGTAACTTCGTCTCTACTCATTTCAATTTAATGAACAACATTCATTCTAAAAATTAAAGATGGACAAAATCTTAAAACCGGAACATCTGCATACTCTTCCTAACACTGCCTCCTCTACAAGGATATTTAATCATTGGTTCCGGACTTTTTCAGCTCTAATATGAAGGACCGAAATACGAGAAGACCTTGATAAACTGGACACGTTGATTGCATATATTTCTTCGGACATCTACGAATATGTAGCGGAATAAACTAATTATGATTCAGCAATAAATCGAAAACTGTACATAAAACCTATCAACGAAATTTTCGCCAGACACGTGCTGTCTACGCGTGCACAAAAGGAAGAGGAGACCAAAGACGAATATGTTTAGGAATTACTTCTTTGAGCAAAAGAATGTAATTTCCAAGCTGTTGATGCAGAAAAACCGAGACGATAGTGTTAGGGGTGCATTTATTGCGAGATTACGCTCTAAGACTATCAGACAATGGTTATTAGAAAATAGAACCCTCGATTTAAAGGCCGCCATCGACCAGACGAGAGCTCTCTATACTGCACAGAAAAACTCGGAATTTTATTCACGACCTTTTCTACCAGTTGGTGCCGCTACTGTCTAAAATAGTAACACATCAGCGATAGAAAATTGTACTGCAGCCAACATTACAAACTCACGATGTTATTTTTGTAATGGACCGCGTCACAATCGTCGGAATTGCCCGGCGAGAGAAAGCACGTGTCGCAGATGCAATAGGATCGACCATTACTCTAAAGTCTGCCGTTCAAGACCAACACATAAATCCGCCTCAACATGTACTTCAACTGAAACTCCTAAACTCTCTACTATTAAAAATAATTGCATACTTTTACCAGGAACAATAACTTCTAGCATTACAACGGCTTCTTCCTCAGGAATTCTAAAGCAAGCCACAATTTTTGAATTGATCGGGAAATATGAAGATACCACCTTAATAGATACTGATAGTTCCGGATCCCTCATTTCCTGTGACTAGACAAAAAAGTGTTTAAAAACAAACCCTGCTTCGGGGGACCGTTTCCATGGCCTCTTCGTTGCTGAACGCTTCGGTAAAAGGACAATGCTCTGTCGACATCAATTTATTAGGCGAGTCCTATCCAAATACTCAACTTTCTGTGTTACCAGGTTTTTGCTGGACGTTATTTTGGGTCAGGATTTTATGAACCAGCATTCGAGTGTATCTTTTGCCTTCGGTGGGCCTAGAAAAAGTCTCGTCATCTCTAACTCTACCGTCTGCAGTGTACCATCCGCATCAGTAGACAGCCCTTCGCTCTTCTCAAACCTTACCCCTAATTGCAAGCTCATTGATAAAAAGTCTAGGCGGTTTGGAAATGAGGAGAGACACTTCATTTAATCCGAAATAGACATGCTGCTTCAGGAAGGGCTGATTGAAGAGAGCTAATCTCCCTGGAGAGCTCAAGTTCAATAGAGTCAGGTAACAAGAATTATAACCTTTACCAAAAATGGTTCATTTAGCATTGGAAATCTCAAAATACAAATTTTACACTTCGTTAGATTTGAAAAGTTCTTACCATTCGGGAAAAGATAAACAATACATGGTCTTTGAAGCTAATGGCAAGCTGTACCAGTTTTGCAGGGTTCCCTTTCTTCCAGAGAACCATTAATATTATAATAAAATGACACAACCTACGTGGTACCTATGCATACATTGACAACATAGCGGTAACCGGAAAAACCCAACAAGAACTTGACGAAAATTTCACTAAATTCAGGAAAATCGATCAAGTACATAATCTCTCATTTAATGCGAAGAAGTCTGTTATATCAACTGAATCACTTGACTTTATGGACAATTCCATATCACAAGGAAAACTAAAGCCAGATGCAGAAAGGCTGTGGCCACTAAAAGAGCTACCAATCCCCCCCCAAAATACAACTTTACGTTGAGTTATTGGTTCATTTTCTTATTATTCTCAGTGAATACCAAAATTCTTTGATAAAAGCAGGCCCCTGATTATTGTTGACACCTTCCCCCCTCAAACAAAATTCCTTGAAAGCATTCAATGACCTCAAAGATGAAATCGGAGGCGCTCTGCTACATTCTATTGATGAAAACATTCTTCTGATAGTGAAAACTGACGCTTCGGCTACAGCTATCGCGGCAACATTGATCCAAGCTGGTCGTCCAGTCGTCTTTTTTTCACGCACCCTAACCCCAATTGAACGTAAACACGCTTCAGTCGAAAAAGAAGCTTGTGCCATTGTCGAAGCCATTAAAAAAGTGGCCCCACTACTGCTCGACAGTTTGACCATAGTCACTGACCACTCTGAGAAACTGGGGAAAATTAAGAACAATAAGATTTAAAGATGGGGGATGGAATTGGGGTGCTATGTTTATGACATAATGTATCGACCAAGTAAAAATAACATTTCTGTTAATGCATTATCAAGGGTGCATTGTGGGGCTAGCGTCAGCAAAGAAAAGCTATATCAGCTGCCATGTGAGCCTCTGTCATTCAGGCATCACTAGATTGGCCCACTTTGTGAAAATCAGAAATCATTCACATTCTATAGAAGAAGTGAAGAGAATATGTACTGAGTGCCCTGTATGTGCTCGATGGAAACCTCGGTTCCACTCACCAGATTCAGGGCCACACAATCTATGGAACGACTCAGTATGGACTTTAAAGGACCTCCTCCTTCCAACACTAAGAACCGATACATGTTAGTCATGATAGACGAATATTTACGCTTTCCTTTCGCCTTTGTATGTCCAAATACGACGGTATTTACCAACCTTCCCACACTAGGTTAGATGTGACACAAGGTCATTTTATAATGGGTCTTCCCGGCCATATAGCATGTCCAAATACGACTACAGACGTGGTGACTAGATGTCTGAGTCTGCTATTTTCGATGTTCAGAATGCCCTCCTACATCCACACTGATCGTGGATCTTCGTTCATATCCAAGGAGCTTCGAGAACATCTTACCAGCCTAGGCATAGCTACCAGCCGGACGACTCCATATAATCCTCAAGGGAATGGCCAATGCGAACGCTATGACGGCATTGTCTGGAAACATGTAAGACTAGATCTTGCTTTTAGATAGAAAAAGCTAAAATCACATCATTGCCCGATGGCCTTCCTTAATAAGGAATTTTGGTGCGGCTCGGAAACCTGACCTGTTCAATTATTTCAGGCATCTCTTTTCGTGCCCTTTTTGCTCTTATATCAAAACTTAAAGGCAGTCCCTTATTGCAAGGATTACCCTCCCACTGGCTTCAATACCACCTAAACTCAGTACGGGTTGTCAGAGTTTTGGACTGTAGTTTGCCAAGCTGAGTCAGCCTACATATTCTGTAACATCAAAAGACGTATGAACATTCTTGTAACTCAACGACCATCTAGCACAATGAGATAGACTCAGCTCCATAGCTATGAATGCAATCAGTGTGGTTACGACAAAACATTTTGGAGGGCTACGTAGACTGAAGTTAACGGCCAGGAAAAGAGGTTACCCCGATAGAATTAGTTCTGACCAGAGCGAGCCTTTGTTTTGGAGGACATCGTCGGCTGTGGAAGAATAGGTTCTTTAGGCTTATTTACCCAAGACGATAAATAATTATGTATCCGGCTTTCAACCCGGATATCTGAAGGAAACTGGTCAGGTGCTCAACTGCCCAGCCACACTACAACCGCGAGACTTCTTCATGATTCTTCCTACTCCACATTAAAAAAAGGATTCATCGCAACAAAATAATTTGATTCAGCGATTTCTAACTATTGTACCACCCCAACGGTCCGTCCTAACAATTTCCTCCGGCGGCCGTTCTCCACGCTGTGATGTTGCCGGGAGTTTGTAGAAAATGTCGGCCGGACAGCCGGGGGTACAAGATTGACTATAAGGAACGAACTTCCACAACTTGGATGAGTTGAAAGGATGCTTTATTCGTTTAGAGTTAGCCTTTTCGGTTGGGGCAGGCGAATGTGACACACAGCTCTAACTCCAATTAATGGAGATCAACAAATCCGAACTGAACGAAACAAGACGAACGGAGATCCTTACTTCAAGCTCGCGCCCGGCGGACTCAACTTCACTTAACTTAACTGACTCGGAAAAATTACCCGAATTTATCCAAAATTGACCGGAAATCCGGAAATGCTTTAGACCACCGGCGACAAACACCGGCGACTGTAAGTCTGAAATTTCAGTTATCTTTTTTTTTATCCTAATAAGGCTTCCGCCGGAAAAGGCTTAATGTGTGGTCAAGATACAGTAAAGGACAGCCTTTGACCGGGTCATCGAAAAGCTACCTGCTGAACTTTATCACTGAGTCAAATATTTACCGGAGGACAATTTTCCTCATAAAAGAAAAAGCGTTTATTTATTTATTTTTTTCCTCTTCTTTTGCACTTTTGTTAAATATATTTTTAAACTATTTTCTATTCTAATCTATTTTCTATTTTAATCTATTATAATAAAATACATATATGTCTAGTTATCGTGTCACACTATACTGAGAATCAATTCCTAATTTCATTTAAAAAATGTCTTGTTTTAAATTTGTTAATTTAAAGTGACGCATCATTTTATTTAAGAAGTACAAGAAAAAATTTGACCCTAATTTCTGTCGCAGATAAACGTATTAAGAGATTAAAATTTATACAATTTTCCGTTGAGATTCGTTTTTCTTGTTTTAGTTAAACTTGAAGGCGAAACTACCAAATTACGTTCCTCTGTACCGTTTTTATATTTAGTAAGAAAAATAGTTTTCAAAGAAACTAAAATTATTCAGTATGAAAATGGCAAAATAATGAGGCGTTTTTTGTTTAAAATTAAACTGAAAATATTCTTTTCTAATTCTGGAAATATGGCAGTGTTTGAAAATTCTGGATGGAAAGGACTGCTATGTTATCATGGAAGGAAAGGACTGCTATGTTATTATGGAAGGAAAGGACTACGATGTTATTATGGAAGGAAAGGACAGCTATGTAATTATGGAAGAAAAGAACTGTTATGTTATTATGGAAAGAAAGGACTGCGATGTTACTGAAGAAATAGACTGCTATGCTATTCTAATTGGAATGGACTGTTATGTTAATCTAGATGGAATGGACAGCTATGTTATTCTAGATGAAATGGACTGCTATGTTTTTCTGGATGGAAAGGACTGCTAGGTTATTATGGAAGGAAAGGACTGCTATGTTCTTCTAGATGGAAAGACTGCTGTTATTCTACAGGGAATGGACTGCTACGTTATTCTTGAAGGAAAGGACTGCTTTGTTATCCTGGATACAAAGGATTGCTATGTTATTTTCAGATGGAATGGACTGCTATATTATGACGGATGGTATGAACTGCTATGTTATTCTAGATGGAATGGACGGCTATGTTATTTTGGATAGAAAGGACTGCTATGTTATTCTGGATGGAAAGGACTGCTATGTTATTCTGGATGAAATGAACTGCTATGTTATTCTAGATGAAATGGACTTCAATGCTTTTCTGGATATAAAGTACTGCTCTGTTCATCTGGATGGAAGGGACTGATATGTTATTCTTGAAGTAAAGGACTGCTTTGTTATCCTAGATAGAAAGGACTGCTATGTTATGACGGATGGTATGAACTGCTATGTTTTTTCTAGATGGAATGGACGGCTATGTTATTCGAGAAAGAAAGAACTGCTACGGTATTCTCGATGGAATAGACTGATATGTTATTCTGGAAGGAAATATGCTATGCTATGTTATTCTGGATATAAAGGACTGCTATGGTATTCTAGATGGAAAGGACTGCTATGTTATTCTAGATGGAATGGACTGCTATATTATTCTGGCTGGAAAGGACTGCTATGTTATTTTAGATGGAATGGACTGCTGTGTTATTCTAGATGGAATGAACTGCTATGTTTTTCTAGATAGAAAGGACTGCTATGTTATTCTGGATAGAAAGGACTGCTATGTTATTCTTGCTAGAAAGGAAAGCTATGTTTTTCTGGGAGTAAAGGATTGCTATGCTTTTTCTTGAGACTTATTTACAATATTTCCGTCGTTGAACGGGACACTACTCTTGTCCAAAATGCCAAATCAACGTCCGTTCACGTTTCTGCTGCATTATCTCCGAAAATCATTGCTCGTATTTTTGTTCAAACAGAAATATTTTCAAAAATGAAAAGAAAAATTTATGTTGATCGAATCATTTGAAAATGGAAGCACAACAACAAAAAATAAGTGTATTTATAATAATAAATGATACAATCCGACATACATCTCCTTAATACCATTTTGATAGCAATCAATTTTAGATCATCATGAAGGCACTCAACTTAACATATATTAAATCAAGCGTTTTAATTGGTTTATAATGATCTCGTAAGTCATTCCGAATGACGTACTTTCTAACTTGGCAGAGAGCTGATTTTTAAAGCGCCGCTTAGCTGTAGCCCAAAGCCAAAAGTATGCAGTACCCAATGAGAATCGATCTCGCTTGTAATAGGTCCTAGCGAGACAAGCTTGCTAACAATTACACCACTCCGAGGTACCAAGATTTGACAAATAGACTATCCTTTGTAAATTTATAGCGGGTTATCCATTCTTTTCCCGTTTATAGTGGGAGTCCGTTCTAGTGAAGTGTAGTTGTATCTTGTTGCAGATTAACGGAATTTGGCCTCGTTGTAGATAGCCCACTATAAGTCATAAAATGATTACAAATCAAGAAAAGCAAATTGAGTTGAAAAATAGCATTTTATATATACACATACCAATTAAGGTTTTTACAATTAAAGTAATCCTTTACATACGGGTCCAACGGACGTTAAAATGTTCATGGCAATAAAATGCTGAAAAGAGAATTAATGCTTAGGTATGTGGGAGCGTTGTAAGTAAGGAATGTCTTTGATGTATCCGCTCCTTTAGCCAGTAAGTCGTTTTGAGACAGAGAAGAAAGAAAGAAAGGAGAGGTGAAGGCGGCAAGCATAGTAAGCCACTTGACTTGGTCAAGGGAGATACTAATTACATTCGTCTCTCTCGAGTCTGTCTGTATTTCTGTCTGGCGATGCTTTCTGTATCGGATTTTTATATCTTCTTTTTGGATCGCAGCAGATCGTTTGGGAATTCATATCCGTATTTGATTCTGGGCTTCCCATTAGCCGATAAATAAAATTTGCGTAGGCTCGCGAACTGGAAATTTAATATTTAATTAATTTTTATTTTTCAACCGGAACATCTGAGCGAACCCGGATACGCACCGACGAGTTTTGGTCATTTGCTTTCTGGTCGTTAGAGTGCAAACATCCGGTCCCTCGCTATGCGCCATATCACCACAAATCTAAATAAATAACATCAAAAATGCGTTTAGGGTCTTTTCTTTTTATTCACCCCATATAATGTAAAGTTACTTAGTGCTAATATTAATTCACTCCAAGGAGTTATTTTTAAATCAATGTAGGTTTTTTGTTAATTTTTGGTACTTTTTTAAAATTTAAAATTGAAATCAAAATTTGTTTACCTCGCAACAGCTCCCGTCCTCAGAATGAAAAATTACCAAAAACGCTTAATTTAATGCCCCACCTTTTTGGCATTAAATAACCCACAAAGGTTGATATGCCGTTATACAAAACTCAAAGGGTATTGTTCGCCCTGTCCCCACTGAATCGGACCAAGTATTGAACACGATGTCACATAATACACGAATCAACGTTTTGATCAACTAGGCTATTGTCATTGCTTACCCTCTTCACACAGTTGTCTTCATCTTTATTATCAGGTTTACAACGATTCGGCCGTTGTACGCTCTGGCCGTCTTCAGGTGCTAGGAATTTCGAACCAAACCCTTTATTACGATCACTGGGGTGATATCATTTTCATTCAACGTCCTCGAGAACATACGATCCAGTTGATATAGGCGTTGGTTAGTTCCAGTAACTTCACCCAAAGAGTTGTGAGTTCAATGCCAGGCTACAGCAATGGTGAACAAGTAACTTAGAGAGTTAAGTTAAAGGGAGATAACTACATAACATCCGGAAGTGGCATTGCACACGGAATGAGAATGATATACCCCAATGATCAAAATAAAGGGTTCTTCTTACAAACATCACATTCTTGGTCTTTCTAAAACATCTTTACTCTGTTCGCCGATCACAGAGCCACGCCAAATGACAAACTATATTTACCCATAGTTTGGCAAGGGAGAAATAGATTCATGCCTTCCTCAAGAGCATGTGTGGGAAGTGAACGCACTATCTTATCCATAGTTTGTATTCGATTTTATCTATTCCATTTTCTTGGGCGTTCACCAGAACCTACACGCTCCTTGTCTTAGACCCCTATCAAAAACCTATATTATTCTACTAAAAGAATATACCCACCCACCCAAAACAAAGTTCAGTCCTTACTGGTTATATTAAGTTTAGTTTGTTCTGGAATAGCAAAGGATCCCCCAAATGCCCCCTATATTGCTATTGTTTCTTATCTCAGTTTTTGATGCCATTCGTCTCTCTTTTGAACAAGACTTCCAAAAGCTGATAATTTAATAAATTGAAACCAACAAACAAGACTGACTATCCGAGAAAAAAATGTTGAAATGCTCATTAAAATTTAAGCACAAATTCAGTTTCTAGTCGGCGAGAAAATAGAAGATAAAACTTTTTTTTTAGACTTCCGTACTTTAGAATTATGGACGTTTAGCGTTTAGTGAAAAAATGGCCATTACTTTCTTTGGTAGATACTCATTGAACACACTGAATAACGGATTGTCCTCGGAGAATAAAAGACGCCATTGTGCAGCTCATGAAATCTAAAATCTCATCTAATTGAAGATCATAAGAAGATATCTCTGTTTTAAACAAGTTGGACTGTTTAATCTTATAGAGTTAATATTTTAATTCAAATATATTAAACAAGTTTTATCTTTTTTTTCTGAAATACCGCCCATTCATTAGTTGCAAAGTCTGGAAAGAAAGAAATTGAAAAAAGCCTTTGTTCATCAAGTTTGCCCTCCCCCCACACCCAGCAACGACGGCGGCAGCAGGGAAGGGAGGGAGAAACTTGTTAGTGGTAATAAAAGACTTTTGAAAACTTTTTCGATCATGGCACAATACGAAGTTTTTCTTTGTCGTCTCAAATCAAATTCTTCGTTCGATCAAAATTCTTTCGTTTAAGGAGTTTGTGTAAATATCAAACAGGAATTCAGTTCCACCGAGACATTTATTTGGAGAAGTTCAGCAACTTAGGGTATTGAATGATATATATTCCCAGCGAAACTGCATTGCTCCCAGCAAAGAATAGACCATCGAGGTAGGGGTCATCGATGCTCCTGTTACTTGTCTTTTTTACAGGAAGTGGGTAGCCCTAAGCTAACCCTTTTATCGCACCAAAGCTATAGAATCCTGTTATATAAAACATAGCTGGAGGAAGATAAATTAATGCCAAGAGTAAGTGAATACAACGAATTTAACTAGAATTCAAACTCGGCTATCCGATTTCTCATTCCGGATATATATATATATATATATATATATATATATACCTGTTAAATAGAATTTTAAGTTTACCCCGTTCTGTTATGCTTGCGGGTTCATTCCCATTTTGTGTTGATCATTCGTTAGGAGTTTTTGCGATTAAGGAAATTGTGGTTGAAATTTGCTATGTATTTGATATATCTATATCTATATATATATCTATATATATATATATATCTATATCTATATATATATATATATATATATATATATATATTAAAAAAGGATTAATTCAAAGATGTTGAATGGCCATTTCGATATGAAGATCACCACGGGGGATAACACATCACCTCAGCAACAGAAAAAACCTTTCAGAAACTGAAGAAAAATTAGTCTGCTTTTTCTTTTTCAATAGATTACAAAGATATTAAAAAATAAAATAAAAATAAAAAGGAAAAATAAAGGAAAAGAAAAAGAAAAAGAAAAAGATAAAATAAAATAAAATAAAATAATATATATATATATATATATATATATATATAGATGTATAGGTGTACATATTCTTTCTCTTATGTATGTAATTGAATGTAGGCTTAATTTTGTTGTTTTGTATACTTGTGTATATATGTGTTGGTACTAAGATTTAAATAATCCCACTCTATCACACTTGTAGATTCCCTTTCTTTTTGCATAAATTATCCTTTGACAATTTTTGCGTATTGAGAAAATTGTGGTTGAATCCTTGTATGTATGTGACATGTATACCAGTATATGTGTATAACTACTTTGTCTTATGGACACTACTAATCAAAAATTTCAGACCACTTAAAAATCTTTAAAAAGAAATATTTTTTTTACAGATAGATTTTAAACTATTGCCACTTAAGGTTACCAATACTACAATCTAAAAGGTTATGGAAACAAAAAGCTACATTCCAGACATTTTATTTAGAAATTTACATTTTTATAAAATGAGGCAATTTACGCATGATCAAAATTATAAGACCAGGGATATAAATTGTTAGATCTATGGTAATTCCAATGTTTTTAGTTCATTTAGAGATTAGCAATCACTGCGTAAAGGTGTTACCATGCCTAAAGCAAGCAAACTTACCAATGTTGAGCGTTCTCGAATTCTGGAATTCCATAAGCAAGGTTTGTCACAGCGGGTGATCGCAGCTAAGGTAAATCGCAGTAAACCTGTGATTTGCAACTTTCTAAAGAACAGTGAGAATTATGGAAAAGCAAAATCTTCTGGTAGGCCCCCAAAAATTTCTCCTGCATTGAGTAAGAGAATAAGACGGGTTGTTATAAAAGAAGGGGGACTTTCTTCTAGTCAAATTAAGGCAGTCACAGATGCTGATTGCAGTCCCGTAACCATCAGACGACACTTATGACAAGAAGGCATGGTAAATAAAAAGCGTAAACAAATTCCTCGGCTGCTTCCACGTCACAAGGTGGACCGCTTAAAGTTTGGTTGTTAATAACAAACATGGGACGTTGAGAAGTGGAAGAAAATCCTGTTTTCTGATGAGAAAAAATTCAAATCTAGATGGTCCTGATGGCTTCCAACGATATTGGCATAACTTTCAAGAGCTTGGAGGACCCCCGCCAGGCATCTCCCGTAAGTTAGCATTGGACAAGAAAGTTTGGAGGAAACTCATAAAACACATTTACAAAATTGTTGGAGATAGGAAAACACACTGATTTACAGCGTGCCTTTAAAGTTGAAACAACTTTGATGACGACGATGATGAAACAACATAAATAGGTAAAAATTAACAAAAATGAAATTGAAAGGTAAAATGAAATAAAATCAATATATAATGGATAATAAAAAGAAAAGAAATAAATTTAGTAATAAAATAACCGGAAATTTTATTTTCTCGCTTTGCTTCGTCAAACGTCCGGAAGGCGGCGCTGTTTAAGTCTAAAATAATACAAACATTCTCTCTCTCCCTCTCCCCCCCTCTCTCTCCTTGCTCCAAGATGTGACAGAACATCGAAAAGGACGTCCTCGCTGGGACACGTTTGTTTCTCCGGTCTACTGACGATTGGACTCTCTTTCCACTCCCCAAAGCATTACGTTCACACATATTTTGCAGGTCTTTCCCATAGCAGATAAATCATTTAACGTGTTAAAGCATAGATAGCGAAAAATTTAACCGCTCTTCGCCGTGCATTCGCACAGTATACTCAATGGATACCGTCGTTTTAAGGAAAAAATTCACCCTCTAACAACTGTATCAACATTCTTGTTATCTCCCATAGCTGATAAAACGTTTATCGTGTTAAAGAAAAGCATAGCGAAAGCAACAATTACTACGCCCGTTTATACACTTCCTTTGTTGGCAGACATTGAAGCCTCAAAATACGCCATAGCTGCATCTTTAAGACAGTCGGGGAGGTGCATATTTTTCTCTCTCCAGAACCCTATCTAAATCAGAACGTAGACATTCCGTAATAGAGAAAGAAACTTATGATATTGTAGGATCACTGAGAAAATGGAAACATCCTTTGATCGGGCGACATTTTGAATTAATTGCAGATCAAAAATCTGTTGCATTCATGTTTAACGCGAAAACGACCAGCAAATCAATATTGAGAAGATAGCCAGATGGAAGATGGAACTCCCGTGTTACTCGTTCGATGTAACATACTGAACCGGGAAAGACAACGCAACTGTGGACGCCTTCTCTCATAAATGTAGCTCGGCTCTTAGCAAAAAAAAATTAAAAACAGCATAGCATGAAGGAAAAAGACCCCAAACTAAATAAAAACAAAGTTTTATCGGCAAAATGTTTATATTATCATTAAAAGGATAGATCAAAGCATTTTTTAATTATTTTTTATATTTTTTAATTATTTTTTATATTTTTTAATTATTTTTTTATTTTTTATATTTGTTAATTATTTCAAGCACGTTCGAAATTTTTGTAGAAAGTCTTTTTTTTTTCTTATATCAGTGCGAGACCTAAATTGACGCAACGTTTATTAAGTAAAAAAAAAACATAATATTGCACAATGCACTTTTATGACCGTGAAAGACACATTAATTTGGAAATTCTTGCAAAAATCAAATAATGGTCGGATTTTGATGAAAAGTTCAGGACTTATTCATAATTGACTGAAATCAACTTTGCAAAAATATTTTGAATAAAATATTGGTAAAAATATTTTTTTTACATGTGTTACCCCCCATTAATTAATTTCCAGAAATGGTTAAAAATTCGACATTGCTCCGAAATAGGCCTAATATAATTAAATTCAAGAGTCATTGGGGAATGCTAATCAAATGTCTTTTTTTCTCCAATAGTCACCGACTTCTAAAAAGTAGGTACGAATTGCGAAAAATGCAATAACTATGCCAATTTTTATGTGGATAAACTTCTGATTGCTTTTATGAACAACATAAATTAAGCATATCATAGTCTGAAAAGAAAAAAAAGTCAATGAATAATGAATTTTTACAAGAATTATTTTCATTTTAAAATTTTTTTTTATTATAATGATATAAAAAGGTTCAAAATTATTTTAAAATTTCTACCTTTACTGCTCCGGCTAGGGTATGTAATTAATGCATGAAGAGTACAATTACTAATCGAAAATTTAAAAGCTTAATACAAATGATTTACACCGTCAATTTTTAAAATTATTAAAACATTTTAATTATGCGCATTTTGATTGCCCGTATCTTTATTTGTACGGGTGTCCGTACGTGATATTTATCATCAAAAGGTCACGTGATTCAAGGGTTGTCTTCCCTTACATAAAAAATTAAATTCGTATTTTTTGTCGCCTTTGGCCTCCCTACTTAGCCTTCTTGACAGCTTCCGGTTGTCATTAAATCTGTCAACGCCTCAGATAAACACGATAACAATGGCTACCGTATTTGATAAAAGCTTTTACCGAATATTTCAGACAATAAGTAAGTACAATTGTTTGAAATCAGATAAAGGTAAGTTTTAATTTTAAAAAATTGACTTCAATAACGTGTCAGCGACGTATATTTTATTTTTGCCAGATTTTTAAAACAGAAATGTGGCCACTGTTTACGTAAATGTGTCGATGAATCAAAAAATGGCGGTACGTTTAAATTTATTTTATCTGAAAAATTTTAGATTCCAATCAATATAATTTCGGTTTAAAATACGCCAGTGTATTTTGTTTACTGGAATTACTAAATTTAATCTCTTAACTTTCAATTAAAGCTAATTTTAAAGCTGAAATATAACTTATTTATTTTAACAATTTCATTTTAAAATCAGGTATCGAAAATTTATACTGAAAAGTGGAGGTACCTAACTTAGATTGTTGTGTCACCTAGATATTACACGCATGGTCCACAAGACGAAAATCAGAAACCTTCCCTACTCAGTAGAAGATGTGAAATAGAATACCAATTCATTTACAATTTGTACCGAAAATAAACGCAGCTTCTATCAAACTAGCACCAGCAAGGTTATAAAAGCCATGCAACCCTACGAAAGGATAACACTAGATTTTAAAGGTCCGCTTTTGCCAAAAACTCGTTACAGATGTAACGAGTTTTTGGCAAAATGTTGACAATAAATAACGAATATTCACGGTTTCCTTTCGTAATACCCTGCCCCCGATGTATCCTCTACAAGCAGTTTGCTCAGTTTTTGCAGAGAGAAAAAAAAATTCAATTTCTCTATAATGCATTCACTTGTTATTGGATTAAGCTCTGCCATTTCTATATATCTTGAAAAATAATCTTCTGTGGCAATTGAAAATGTTTGTATCAATTCTTTGCCATGGACTTTGATAAAAATAGTGTTACATTTAAGTTTTCCTTTTTATTGGACGGGGTATGTTACAAAACAAGAATTTTTTTTTTAGATACTCCTCCAACTCTTGAAATATTTTAGGCCATCACACTGATTCTTTGGCTCTCTCTCGGCATTTGTTTAGTCTTAGAAAACCATTAGAAAGTCTTCTTTAATATTTCTGGTCTAAGTTTTACAAGTTTGACAATTCTTTCTCGAAAAGATAGTAAATTGTCATAAACTGACAATTCATTCCGATTTGGAAAATATGGCCTTATAGCTTCATTTATTTTTTCTTCTTTGTGTGACCGTTCATTTTAGTGGGAGATGTATTCTTTCCTATTAAGTAGCTATTTTTATTTCTTATCTGATGCTGGTCTGGCTCTTGCCACACTGTCTGTGAATAAGTTGTGTATCAGGTACAACTAGTGTCTTTCCTGGAACGTACACTGCGTTCTTTTTCAATAATTCCCCCATTTTCCAGTCTCTTCAATTCTTCCTTTACCAAAATAGGGAATGGGGCTCGCTTATCCATTGTTACACAGTAGGGTATAGCATTTTTTTTTTCAGAATTATTTTCACTGGGTTTCCGTTCGTGCACCCACCGGCATCAAATGAAGTTCCCTGTTCTATTTTGCATAAACGTTTCACTAAATCCATTTATGCAGACGTTTTTCTCGACAATAAGTTATCTCCCTTTATACATTTGATGTCATATATCTCCGAATAATATTTGACCTTACCTTTTTCTGCAATGAAATTTTTCAATGCATTGAACTTTCCCTTCCGCATTTACTGGTTTTAATATAGATTTTTCTCTCAGATTTTTTGTAAGTTTCTGATGGGCCAATGTTTTATAATGTTTATATCGGCGCCAATGTCTACTTTAGATTTAACCTTTTTTTAAAAAAATTTTTAAACCAGAGAATTATCGGCCAAAATACTGTGTTAATAACAAAAAAGATGAATTTCTGGGATGAGGAATTATCATTATTTACCCATCGACTATTGACCCTATCTTTGTTGTTGTTTTCCCAACGTTTCGGCTGAGGTCTTCATCGGGTAACTTTCAGGGAATTTTAAACTGAACCCTTTATTTTATATGCAGCTAATATATAAACTTGTTCAGAATTTCTCAGATATTGCTCACTTCGTTTCCAATACCCGGCACAGGAATTGAACTGGCATTTACCAATTATTATGCCACCAAATTCACGAATTTGGTGACAATACAATTGCCATTAGGGCCGTGAAAAACTTTGAAATTTGAAAACTGAGAATTACTAATTAACAAGACGTTATATTCTTAGTATATTGAATAAAGTGTTCAGTTTGAAATTGCCTGAAGTTTACCTGGACATAAATTCACCTGATTAAAGCCGGAGAGCACAACGACCGAAACGTTGCAGTAACAACAAAGATGATGACAATAATCGGTGTAAATAATAAAGATACAGGTATTAATCCAAGTGGTGGTGGTAGTTTTCTAGGTCGAAAGTATGGGACACCCAGTGAGGATCGAATTCATTATTCAGTCGTAATTGATCTAGCGAGACAAGCTTGTTAACCATTGCACCACATCGAGGTGCCCAATCGAGTTGATTTACTGATTAATGGAAATATGTCAACAGAGAACATCCGAATTTTAATTCGATTATTTTGGGCACTTGATTTCCACCCGTGGATAAGAGGTACCCGCTGATATACAAGAAGCGCTTCCTTCACCAAATTTTCATGTTTTGTAATTTGGTCACATTTTGAGAGGTAGGAGGGGGCCTAGAATTTTTTTCAGCACCCCCTCATCTATACGTTGTTGCATAAATGAGTGAATTAACACACGGATCTTCTCGAACACCTATGACAGATACGTACTTATGCATATCCGCTTGTAGATAGTGAGTTTATTAATACTGACTGAGTTTCAACGCAGAAAACCAACGATATCCAACACCAACTAGTTTCTCGTCTCTTAGCACAATTCGTTGTCAAAAAGGTGTACCATTTTGGATAGCGGATATCTGTAGGAGAAAGCTATCTTGTTTTGACGCTGCAACAAAATGGTGTCCCGCTGTTACCCATTAAAAGGGTGCAATATGACACAGGTATCACATTCTGTGCTATATATATCGATTGTTTAATACTTAGTTTTGGTCCTAATAGGGTTAAACCAGTACACATTTGTATTAAAAAGTGTTCTATACAATTATATAGTAGAACTTTTGAATATTTTTCATTTTTAAACGAGTTTTTTCGCTACCTTGGAGACACCACACATGGGAGAAATCAATGTAGCGAAATAACTCTTTTAATATATATATATATATATATATATATATATATAAAGACAAACTTATAACTATACTTGTGTCGAAAAACCTTCTGCGGATCTATGTGGAAGGAAAAATGATTATAAAAGAAGAAAGAGCTAAGCACATGAACATCAGTCAAAAGGGTTCGGACCGAGTCAGCACGCAGCCCAAAGAAAAAACCCGAGACGAGTAATCAAGTAACAAAAAAGCGCCCCATACTTAGGTAGAGCCGAATAAATAAAGTATACATAGTGAGCCAACAAACCTACCAAGGTTTCACCTAAGCTGACGATCCGCTTAGGTAAACTGCCCGCTATAACCAACACTGTTTTCATCTTTGATCATGGTTGATATAAGCCGAAAGCTCAGAAAGGATTAAATAAAAACATGTATCAATATTGTGATTATCTTTCCTCTTTCAACGATAATGCTATTAAGCTTATCAGACGATATGAAAACATTTACATAAAATAAATCGACAAAACTTGTCTATATTATTTAATGAAGCATTCATCAAAATGAAAAATTCTGCCGAAATACACACACACACACACACACACACACATATATATATATATGAGTTTAATATATGGATTAAATGCGACAAGATAAATCGAATAGGTAAAGAACAGGTAGGAAAAGTGTCTTTCATGTTACATATTTCACTTTATTAAGCTTCTTCAGGGATTTCTTCAGGACAATGATTAAAACATATTCAGGACAATGATTAAAACATTTTTTAAAAATTAAAAAAATAACAGACAGACAGTATGTTGATTATGGTTTGATTTCATTGTTCAGATAGGTGTCACGTGTATTAAAACAATAGATGGTCATTTATAAATGTAGGAAACTTATGCTTGTTTATATGTGTGTGTGTCACACGTAATAAAAGCATTAGATGCTTATTTTAAATGTAAGTGTGTATAAATGTGTGTTTAAATGTATGTGTAACCCTATTTCCAGATGGCTGATATTATTTTTTTTATCAATTTCAAAGATAAGAAGAGATTTCGCTAAAATTGGAGAATACATTCATTTTTGTCGGGAAAAGTAACCGAATTGGTTGAATATACGTACAAGAATCATAGACATAATATTGTCATCCTGTCTTGAGAAATTGTTAACCCTAGGTCAAAATCGGACTGTGAGAATTTTCTGTCTTGGGCTACCGAGCTTTTAGGATAAAAGCAATAACAGAGAGTAAGTTCTTTCCCCCTCATTGGTGAAGGGCCCGGTGACTCAGACGAAATGGATAGATGATATTATTTTCATTACGAGCTGGTAAGAATGATATAATGAAGGAAAATTGAATCAGTGTTCTACTGATTTTATTCCGTTTTTCAACTATCTGCTACCGCGGGTCGCGTAAATCTAGTCCCAACAATATACCCGACCCATCGCGTGTCAGCTAACCTAACCAGGTGTTAACGGGAAATCCAATATAATTAGTTACGAATTTTGATTGCTCAGGGATACAGTTCCTTGATGGACATGTGAATTCGTGAATAATGTTGGTTCTCTGTAATATGGATATTGCAGGTGTGGTATTATTGCTGACCATAAGGTTAGCTGTTTTAAATTTAAAGTTTCTTATTTTTGTTGACTGGAGTTGTATATTTCTTTGTAATGTTTCTAAGAGAAATTTATCTTGTTTATAATTACCATGCATTTGATTTTCATAGAAAATGTTCATAACATAGCTTTTATCTGTATGCTCAGTGTTGCAATTGGTTACCTACGAAAGAAAATCTAAACTTATTTACAAATGGAACTTTGTCTGTGTGTGTGTGTGTGTGTCCGTTACCTATAGACTCCGAAACGGCTGAACTGATTTTCCTTGAAAATTTACACAGTTGTACTGTCGGCGTCTGCGAGTGTTCTTATCTAGGTTTTGTGTCGAGGTACCTCCGATAAATATCGAAAATCGATAATCGAAAAAATCGGGTTATAGAAGGAGTGGTCCGATTTTAATCAAATTTGATACACTCATAGACAAAGACATAAGAAACGATATTCAGAAGTTTCAAGGTTGCATATCTTACAATAGTGCAGAAAATCTTTTATATATATATAAAAGGCAAGATGTTTGTGTGTTTGTTTATCTGCCTGTATGTCTGTATTTTTTCAGCCCTTTTATTTTAGTTTTTGCTTCTGGTTTGGCTCTAAGTAGGTATAATTGTAGTTCTTAGTCTCAGCCATGATACCATTTACTCAGAGGACTTATTTAGCCTTCAAAGTTCAGTTTATGACGAAAAAACTCATTTGATATCGATACCAGGAAATCAAAATTTGACTTACATCCATATAAAGGTTTTCCAAATCAAATATATATATAGCTCAGCGGTAGAATCGCCGACTGACGCCAATTCGGTCAGGTTTCAATCCTGGGTTAAATAGCAATCGGATGTTTAACTGTACTGATGAGCTGTGATACAGCGAAACAGATCTGTCTGCGGATGAGTATATATATTTATTTTCAAACATACGAACCGTAATGGGGGCGCTAGAGAGTGTCGTCAGTGATGTCATCGCGAGGATCACTAGGGGGTTTCGGGTCTTTCAACATCATGCACCCCTCACCGAGCCGACCCGACCAGAGATGATCAGTTTCAGACACTGGAAAATTACGTTTAGGCCCGGTACGAAACCTTGCAAATGCTTCTGATTGGCGACAGTCGGAGCCACTTTCCATTTAGAGGCGAACCGCACATGAGCTCGTCCGAAACATTAACTCAGACGCAGAATTTCGGGGAATTTTAGCTAACAATTTGGAATCCAGGCACTCTCTCTTTTGATTTATAACCAATTAGCTGTTCTTTCCGCTGTTTCGGTTATGGACTTGAGTGCTTTCCTTTTTTTTTACTCCCACTATCCCAATATCTGTTAAGGGTTTGCATAAGGACCTTGCTGCAAATCTTCTAGTCCCCACTTCTATAGGAGTGCATCTAGCCCTCCAGCCTTTAACCCTGCAACTCTCCAGCAGTTCGTAGTATTTTAACTTCTTCCTTTCATGGGCTTCTTCTGCGTTTTCTTCCCAGGGGACTGTCAGTTCCCACAAGACTATCTTCTTCAAATTATGTGAGAAGAAAACTATATCTGGGCGAAGTTTTGTGATGGCTATTTGCTCTGGGAATTTCAATCTCGAGCCTATATCGGCCCTTAGTTCCCAGTCTGTTGTAGGAGATAGCAGGTTTGGATTTACCTTTCTATTTCGTGGAATTTTCGCACTCGCTTTAATAAATTTTATCTGCCTTGTGTCTGGGTTGTAAACATTCTCTTTGATAGCATTTTGAACTATTTTCACGATCTCTTTTAGGATTTCGTCATGGCCCCACCTGTAGCGCCCATCAGCTAGTGAAGATTTACAGCTACTCAGGATATGTTTTAAAGTACCTTTGCACCCACAAAGATGACAATTTGGCGACTGGGTTTTATACCATAATTGTAAGTTTGTGGGGCTTGGTAGGGTGTCGTATACTGCCCAAATAAGAAATTTTAATCTGGAGTCACCGTGCCATATTTCGGACCATTTGATTTGGCGTTTCAACATAGAGCTCCATTTGGTCCATGCCCCTTGCTGTCTCATTTCGACTTGGATTGCTATTCGTTTCTCTTCTTCTTATTTATAAATGGAACTTTATCTGTGTGTGCATGTATGTGTGTGTCCGTTACCTATAGACTCTGAAACGACTGAACCGATTTTCTTGAAAATTTACACAGTTGTACTATAAGCGTCTGGGAGTGTTCTTAAATAGGTTTTGTGTCGAGGTACCCCTGATAAATATCGAAAATCGATAATCGAAAAAATCGGGTTATAGAAGGAGTGGTGGGATTTTAATCAAATACACTCATAGACAAAAACATAAGAAACGATATTCAGAAGTTTCAAGGTTGCAGTTCTATCCTTAGATGACTTATTTGACTCCGATATTGGAAATCGATACCCCGATATCCTACCGGGTCTGATCAAAATTTTTTATTTTAATTTTTGCTTCGGGTTTGGCTCTAAGTAGGTATAATTGTAGTTCTTAGTCTCAGCCATGATACCATTTACTTAGAGGACTTATTTAGCCTTCAAAATTCAGTTTACGACGAAAAAGACTTATTTGATATCGATACCAGGAAATTAAAATTTGACTTACATTTCATTCATTTTTCTTTCAGTCTACGGTTTCGCTTTAACTGGAAACAACTATTGATTTTTAGTCTTTCGTGTCAACGCCCAAAGAGTCTGGCTCCAGGACCATGGATTAGTTTTAAAGCTTTCATTACACCCGAGCAACGCCGGGCTATACTGCTAGTATATATATATAAGAAAGATTTAAGGCAGACACGTTATTTCGTGGTAAATCGGGAGTGTAGGCCTATATCAGGCGAACCATCATCAGCTTCCGTCTTTATTGTACAAAAGATTTTACACGAATATATATATAATGTAAAGAATATTCTTAAATCGATGAACTGAAACCCAAAGACATAAGCAAGAAGAAACCACTCGACAGAACGACAATCCCTTGTTATGCAAGAAATGCTTCCGAATAAGATTTACATAATTCGCTTGAAATAAAATAAAACATTTCCAATTTTCCGTGGTGAGAAATTCTGAGAACAATAGACAACTGGGAAGATTTTATTTACCGATTCCAGGTAAAGATCTGATTAAAATTGGAAAGTCGAATGTCTTAACCGCCGATCCTGAGCACAAGGCGTGTTGGTCAAACGACCAATCAAGATGGCCGAATGATGTACTGTATCTCTTCATGTCAATTAATTGCAAACATCAAAGCCTAACGCATTAGAACAAATTTCAAAATGTCAGACATTACTCTGCTGATTAAAACTTCAAAACTTTGCCTATTCTCAGTTAGTGGGTGTTAGTATTGGTAGTGGGGAGGTTAGGGCTTCTGACATTCTTGATTGGAGAGGGGAATCTAGTCGATTGGCAGGAGTCACAAGTTTACACTCTCTTGCAACGTCGGCTTTATCCGACTGGTGACGAGTAGACAATGTATGAAAGCTTGAACATTTCTAGGTCACTCTCTCTCACTCTCTCTCTCTCTCTTTCTCTCTCTCTCTCTTTTTATATATATATATATATATATATATATATATATATATATATATATATATATATATATAGTGTCAAACGTCGTGAGAGCGAGTTTGAAGCGTGACCAACATAAATATTGTTTAATCCGTTAGAGATACAATGTCCAAAAGGGCACTTGAATTTGTAAACTACGTTGTTTTTTTGTTTTTTTTTTCAAATCGCTAACCAGGGGAGAAGAGTCGTTGCTAATGAGGGAGTTGGATAGACTGGATTTAGAGTAGTATATGATGAACTTCATTTAGGATGTGTTGTAGATATATTATGAATGTGCGTTGTGGTACAGTGGATATCGGCTCGGAACAAGGAGCCGAGTTCGAATTCCAGTTGGATCCATTGTATTCACTTCCGCGCAAATACCCTTGGGAAAGGTATTAATCCGTCTCTTCCTTCCAGTTATGGGTTAAATAGCAGGACAGATTGGGTTCTATAGCCTTGATCGGCAACCAGTCTACCGCAGAAAGCAATGGCAACCTACTGTGGGATAATCTTCTGCCCAGTCAGTCATGTTTCTTTCGAAAAGCGTGTATCACGTATGGCATTTAACTGATTAACTGAATATAATAGTTGGAAACATAATGAAAACTTCTGCTGGGCATAAAGTGGGGGCTTTTTTTTATATTGTTATGAAGTTATAAACTGATCCCCCTCTAATTGTAGTTAATATAATAATGTAACATAGTCTATCTCTTCTTCCACCAGTTATGAGTTAAATTGCAGGACAGATTGGGTTCTATAGCCTTGGTCGGCAACCAGTCTACTGCAGAAAGCAATGGCAACCTACTGCGGGATAATCATCTGCCTAGTCAGTCATGTCTCTTTCGAGACATGATCGCCCAGGCGTGTATCACGTATGGCACTTAACTGACTGTAGATATATTGGTATTTATTATTATTATTTTTCTTTTTTATATTTTTATCTTGTTTATAGTTAGTATGCATTTGATTGCGATATAGGAGATTAATATGTTTGAGATTCGTTGAGGCAGAACTGTTCTTCACCTGCTTAGTATTGAGACTTCTAAGAAAGCATTTTATTTGTTTGTCAACTATGCAGTTTGGGAAGCTGTTGTTAATAAGTATATTCAACTCACTCATTCGCAACGACTCTTCTCCCCCGGTTAACGATTTGAACCCCCCCCCCCCAAAAAAAAACAACGTAGTTTACAAATTCAAGTGCCCTCCAACGGATTAAACAATATTTATGTTCGTTACACTACAAACTTTCACAACGTTTGACACTACATTTAAACGACAATTCTAACATCTTTATATATATATATATATATATATATATATATATATATATATATATATATATATATATATAATAAAAACATAAATAGCTCACGCATGTGGGAACGCACACACACACTGTTAGGGTACAGTTTACACAAACAAAAATATTTAAAATAAGTTATCTCCCTTTGATTGGAGGGGTGAAAAATAATGTTTTTGTGACATCCTCTGTTTGAAAGCAGGGCATTCTGAGTACTGGGAGTTTCGGCCATGACATTAAGGTGCCTGGACTGTTTTTGAAGGCTCACATTTTATCATGACGCATTCAGCGACTACAGTAACCATCCATCTTGTAATTAAATTAATAAACCTTTGTTAAGAGTTATTCTCTCGTTTCATTCTTTTGGTTTTCTCCACAAAAACATTTTCATTCCCTGAGACCCCCCCCCCACATATTCATATATTATCAAATAAACATATTGTCCTACATTGATGTCACGATACGGAGTTTCACGCGTTATGGAATCATCAGGTGACTTTCACGAACTGACGATTCACTCGATGTTCATAGGAGTTTAATCTCATAAAGTTACGTTACTGCTTTTTAATAATATGAGTAAAAATTAAATAGACAAAGAATTATTAGGTCATTTTTAAGTGCCATACGTGATACACGCTTGGGCGATCATGTCTCTTTCGAGACATGGCTGACTGTGCTGAAGTTTATCCCGCAGTAGATTGTCATTACTTTCTGCGGTAGACTGCTTGCCATCCAAGGCTATGAAACCCAATCTGTGCTATTATTTAACCTATAACTAGAGGGAAGAGACAAATTAATACTTTTCCCAAGGCTATGCAAGGAATTCAACTGGAATTCGAACTCATCTCCCCGAGACAAAGACTACATGGAGATAAAAAATTAGATTTAAAATTTTTAAAGTAAAATTATTAAATTTAAACTTTAAATGTAAAAAATATTAAAATGAAGAGAGATGAAATGAAAGTGGTTTAATTAATAATTAATTATTTAATTAATAATTATAAACAGTTATATTAGCGGAAGAAAGAGACGGTGGAAGGAAGTGAGTGAGGAAGAAATTAATAAAGCTCTGTTCATTCTACATCGAGCACTGTTTTATTAACAGTTGCAAATCACAGTTTTACTGCGATTTACCTTAGCTGCGATTGCCTGCTGTGACAAATGTTGCTTATGGAATTTTAGAATTCAAGAACGCTCAACTTCGGTAATTTTGGTTGCTTTAGGCATGGTAACACCTTTACGCAGTGATTGCTAATCTCTAACTGAACTAAAAACATTGGAATTACCATAGATCTAACAATTTATACCCCTGGTCTTATAATTTTGATCATGTGTAAATTGCCTCATTTTGTAGAAATGTAAATTTCTAAATAAAATGTTTGGAATGTAGCTTTTTGTTTCCATAACCTTTTAGATTGTAGTATTGGTAACCTGTTAAGCTGCTCTAAAACCTCTCCTGGCACCCGAAGTGGGTAGGGATAATCTTTGAGAGCATCATTTTAAGCCCATGGAAAAATCTGCACAGATGTATCTCAGATTTTTTTTATTTTTTTTTTTAATATATACTGTTAAGCCCCGTTGCTATGCTCAACTTTAAGCAAAAACTTTTTTAACCAGTCTATCAAGGTCATCGTTGATTTGTTTGATCGGCGCAACTGGTACATTTCTTTTTTTGAAAACTGATTGTATGCTTTCTTTTAGCTCAAATTTTGGTTTTTTAACTTGTTATACTTAACATGCCCACCAGAAAATACATCTGGGAATTTATTTTTTTTAATTCTTTTTTAGACATTCTGTTTTATTGGTAGAAATCACTTTTTGGCACAATGAATTGAATTTTTCTATCTAATGTGTACCAAAAAGATTATTCTTGTTTTTTATTACAAATATTTTTAATGTTGCATTTACAATAAATTTGCCTACAAATTTAATTTTCTCACCTGTGACAGTATGAGCTTTTTTGAAACCATTAATGTTTTCATATTTTCCTCCCAGTATAAACATTTATTATGCTTAAATCAGAACTATTCTCTAGTTGTAACATTTTTGTTCAGGAATTTCATCGATACAAATTTTCTCATATTCTGAGTTGAATTTTAATTATTGTTAGCAAAATTCTTCACTTGCTTTTTAATTTTCGTCTTGCAGTGAAATAATTTGTCTGTTTTGCCACAATAAAAGCATGCCTTGCTTTTAAATGGACAAACAGATGTAGTCCACCACAAATGTAGCAGGGTTTTTTTTTTTTTTTTTTTTTTAATCATTTCACCCCGAGCAAGGCAGAAATGCCACTGATGAGCTGGGGGCTACATAACTGTACAAAGATTTAGAAAAGAGTAACTAGTACAAACTAGTTAGAAAGGAGCAATAGAAAGCTGAGTGCGGTGGAGAGAAAGGGAAGGATATACGGGGGTGGGGAGAGAGCTAGAGTCCAGTGGTTAATAGATGAGTATTGACATTGCATTTAAATTTCTGGAGGTTGTAGCCGTCAGGAAAGCAAGAATATGGGAGCGAGTTCCACAGGCGGGAAGTGTGAGAGAAAAAGCTGCAGGAGTAAAATTGTCGTCTGCATTTGGCTAACCTAACTGTGAATGGGTGGGACCCAGTTGCCAATCTGGTTGCACGAGTAAACACCTGTTGAGGAGGCACCAGTGACTTAAGTTTGTCCGAGTAGAAGCCATGAAAGTATTTATAGAACAAAGAGAGGCCACATTTCGACGGTGGGGAAGTGGCTGCAGTTGAGCCGCCAGATCAGTACCTATCACATTACAGACTCTCCTTTGGAGCCTGTCGAGAATACTGAGGAGAACGGCAGGGTCGCCTGACCAAAATGGCAGCAGTATGCCATGCATGGACGGATGGTTGACTTGTATATATGCAGGATGGATTCAGGTGGAAAAAACATCCTGGATCGGCATAGTGACCCAACCTTCTTAGTAGATTTAGCTATGGAATCAATATAGTGGTTCCATTTGAGGTCTGAGGAGAGGGTAAGGCCGAGGAGGCATAGTGTGTTGCTCTCAGGGAGAATCGCTTGGTCCATGCTTATGGGAGGCAGGAGAGGTTGCCTGTGATGGTTGACAGACAACAGCTTGGTCTTAGACGCATTGAAGTTGACAAGCCACTTCTTGCCCCAATTCACCACAGAGTGTAGATCCTGTTCAAGGTCAGCAGTGAGATGTCTGTCTGTCCACCACGACAGGTTTCTTACTGGTGTGGGAGTATATTGTGGTGTCATCTGCGTAGATGCCTACTTGGGAACTGATCTCATCTGGGAGGTTGTTGATGAAAATAAGGAAGAGCGTTGGGCCCAGGATAGAGCCCTGTGGGACACCAGCATTCGTACTGTAGGATGAAGAGGCATGCCCATTCCAAACGACCTTCATTTTGCGGTTATTTAAAAAAAGAGTGGATTAGGTCAAGCAGGCGACCGGTAGTACCGTAACCCCATAGCTTGCATAGGAGGCCAGAGTGCCAAACCCTGTCAAAAGCCTTGGAGATGTCCAGAGCAACTGCGCGAGCCACGTCACTCATCAAGGTCCTGGAGCATGTACTCCGTTACAGTTGTTAGCAAGTTGGCCGTGGACCTGGCAAAGCGGAAGCTATATTGCCTGTCAGAGAAGAGTTTGTGGGCAATAAGATGTTGGACTATTTTAGCATTGATTATGGCCTCGAATACTTTCCCGAATATCGGTAGAAGACTGATAGGACGATAGTTGGATGGGTCCGAGGGTTCACCACAATTCTTAAATACAGGAACAACTGAGAACTTCGAGCATGCAGGAAAGCAGGAAGCAGAAAGGCAGTAGTTAAACAGTTTAGGGTTAGGTGTAACTTTTTTTTTCTTTTTGTTTATATTTATGTCACACCTTTTTGATGTGAGGCTTTTCTATATTCTTATCGTCCTGCTGAATGTTTATAAATCTCTGACAATCTTCTGCCAGGTTTTGCAGAATTAAGTTGGGTTTGTTTTGAGTTTTAGAATCCTCCTCCTGACTTTTGTGCATTTAGCTGATGCTAAACCTTAAGCAAATCTTAAGCATTTGAAATTGTCAGGGCTTAGTTCTGCCAATCTGAATTGTAGTGAAGTCTTCTTCGTCATTTTTTAGTAACTTCATACCCTTTCATCTCTTATGGAATAATGACGTTTTTGGGCTGAAAAGCTCCAAAAGTAATGTCACAGTTTCATTAAATTTTAAGTCACTTGTTTTTCTTGGCAGAATATAATTCATGAACTTTGTAGGTTCAACATTGCCTAATTTGTGTTAAACTAGTCTAACCTTTTTCTGGTCTGACCAATTTGTGCAGTACATCTTGTAAATGTATGATACAAAAGTTACATTTTCCTCAGCCTGTAGTTAAAATCTGTTATTGCTTTTATGATAGCTTCCTGGGGAAAAAAAAATTCGAAAATGTTTGTAAACTTTTTTTCCACAAAATGTTGTGTTGGTAATCTTTTTTTTAAGTTTGGCAAAAATTTTCACCACCAAAATGATGTATTGGTGAACACCCCGATCTCTGTTAACAAATTCTTGTATTTGACCAAAGCCATAATCTTTGCGAAAGCATTGTATTCTAATCAATGGCATAATCTTCATTGCCCAATGTTTTAACCCTAAAACTGCATTTACTAAAGTGGAAGTTGGTAATAATAGTATATCAACAAGCACAAGACTTGTAAACTGAGTGAAGTAGATACACTGCTAGTGAAATGTTAGTCAGTGTAATTACTCTCCTCTATACTACTAGGTTTTTACCACCTCCACATCAAGGCGGATGCAACACTTGCTCAATTAAAGTGGGGATTCTGAGCCCTTAAGCTCAGCCAAAAATATCCCATATACCTTAAGACTAGGATGGGCTCTGGTTTATTCACCCCCACCCAAAAAAAAATGACTCTACTTCTCCTCGGTGAAGCCCTGTCTGAGTCCCTCTCTACTCAAAAGCAGAGAGTTGAACGAGAGAGAGTGTGGGTCATAATGATCACTTTACTCAACTACAATTTACTCCAATAGTGTCCAGTATTTAAGAGGATAGGAACATCACATTCTTATATATAGGTGAGGCTCCTTATTAAGTAAACAGTCTTGCTCAACTGAGCATTGTAACCGTTGATTAGAGTTCAACTGATGGAATTGATAAAAAAAAAAAAAAATTAACAATGAAGGTGATTTTTTTTTTTTTTTTTTGCCATTTATATAAACCTGACAAATCATTCTCAATGATGAATCAGGAAAAAAAAAAACTTAGAGAGAAATGTGAAATTATTTCTATCTAGGTAAACAAGTGAAATTTGTTAATTCTGCTGAAAACTTTAGGCTTAATACTTCTAAGTTCATCATTCCAACGCTTTTGTTTCAATGATAGCCTCTGTTTCATTTGTTTACAAAGTATTACACTTACTTTAATTACCTTTTTGAGTACTATCAAGTAATTTCAAAGCAATAGTTAAGCTTAACAAAGCATCTATTTCTAACAGCTGACACATTCTTGGATAGTCTAATTCTTGTATTCTATACTACTATAGCATCTATTTCAAAGACTTCTTGAATCGGACTTTAATAGATGCTTTCTAATGGAATCTTTCTGTATACAGTTCTGTCTCTGTCAATTTACTTCAAATCCTCCATTAATCTTTTAGTTTCTCTCTACATTTATCTTCTTTACTGTAGGTTGCACTTGAATTGCTATATATATATATATATATATATATAACTATCGCCCGGTTCACACTCCACCCACATCTATTGAACAGGTGAAGAGGCTCATCCCTTGTTTGCTGTTTAGGATGCGGTTTCCGGTTTTCTCTTTTCCAATCTTTTCACTCTTTTCTTTTTTTTCAATTGGAGTAGATAGACTAAACTATCGCCCGGTTCACACTCCACCCACATCTATTGAACAGGTGAAGAGGCTCATCCCTTGTTTCCTGTTTAGGATGCGGTTTCCGGTTTTCTCTTTTCCAATCTTTTCACTCTTTTCTTTTTTTTCAATTGGAGTAGATAGACTAAACTATCGCCCGGTTCACGCTCCACCCACATCTATTGAACAGGTGAAGAGGCTCATCCCTTGTTTCCTGTTTAGGATGTGGTTTCCGGTTTTCTCTTTTCCAATCTTTTTCACTCTTTTCTTTTTTTTCAATTGGAGTAGATAGACTAAACTATCGCCCGGTTCACACTCCACCCACATCTATTGAACAGGTGAAGAGGCTCATCCCTTGTTTCCTGTTTAGGATGCGGTTTCCGGTTTTCTCTTTTCCAATCTTTTCACTCTTTTCTTTTTTTTCAATTGGAGTAGATAGACTAAACTATCGCTCGGTTCACACTCCACCCACATCTATTGAACAGGTGAAGAGGCTCATCCCTTGTTTCCTGTTTAGGATGTGGTTTCCGGCTTTCTCTTTTCCATTCTTTTTACCCTTACGTAGCCCCCTGCGCATCAGTGGCGTTACCGCCTTGCTCGGGGTGATATGATTAAAAAAAAAAAAAAAAAACCTGAGTAAGAATAGTATATATGTATACCTCTCATATGTATATTTATTAATTTACGTGACTATATATGACTATTCTACGCCCTCACGCCACGATTGAGCAATCTGGAAGAATAGTAGGCATCTACGCATCGTTCATTCAGTAATGAATTAGAACACTCTTGGCTATTGGCTTATGTATATCACACGCTAAAAGTCTGTTTTCTTCTACCGAGCGCGTATAGCTCAGAGGTGGAATCACCGACTAATGACAATTCTGGCTAAAAGCAACCGGATGTCTAACCCTACTGATGAACTGTGATACAGCGAAACAGATCTGTCTGCGGATGACGATATACAAAATTGTGTATTTGGGCAACAGTCTCTCTTTTATACAAGTTTCATTAAAAATGACAGACAAGGTATTAACATTAGGTTTTTTATATAATTTTTTCATGTGTTCGAATAATTTCTTTCTTATCGGAACTCAAACTATATAAGAATTACCCAAGGTTTTGTACTTTCGAGGATATAATTTATTTTAACATTGTTTTCAGTGGATACTCGTATTATAGTAGACGCTTTGTTTTTTTTAGAATTAAACAGTATATTTATTTATGTCTACTGGCCTGAATAATCGAGAAATCTTTTTAAAGAAATATGCCACCTTTCGTAGGATTCGAACCTGCGCCCCCTAAGGAAAAATCGTCAATTGTTCTTACGTGTCTTGGCCGCGCAACTACGTCAGAAAAATATGCCGGAGTTAATCCATTTCGTAAAATTTCGTTATAAGTTGTTTTTGTTTACAATTGTTTACATAAGGACACGAAAACAGAACAAATAATTCGTTGAAGAATGTGTGTTTAAAAGCTTTATTTCGGGCGCCGATTGCTTGCAAGTCCTTCGTGGTCCAGCGGTTAAGAGGAGTAAGATCATTTGTTGGTTTTTTTTCTCCTACAGAACGAAGGTTCAAATCCTGCCGAAGGACACATATTTTTAACAAGATTTTTCGATTATTCAGGCCAGTAGATATAAATAAATAAATATAAATAAATAAATAAAAAAAACATGGCTTCTACTGAAATACAAGTTTACGTTAAAAGTAATGTTAAGAAACAAATTAAAAATATGTCGGAGTTAATAAATTTCGTACTAAATGTGAAGTACAAAGAAAGTTCTAATGAATTTAAGTTTTAATGTTTAAGGGGATTAATGAAGAATAAGAGATAAAATAATTAACCTGATCTTCTTCGATATACCATGTCCTTGCAGGACGTAAGCGATGATGGCTTTCCACGTCTTCCCTTTCCCTGGTTTCTCTTAGCTTTTATTTTGTCGAACGCCTTGACATAGTCTACAAAACACAGGTAAACTTACTTTTTCATTTGTATCGCCCTTTCTGATAGCATCCTAAGCATAAATATCACAATCTTTGTTCCAGTGTCCTTGACGAAACCGCACTGTTCTTGTACTATTTCCGGTCTGATTCTGCTTTGTGCTCTATTCATCAGGACTCGGACAATGCAGCTCATCAAACTGATTGTTCGGCGGGGTTCGCATTCGATTGCGCCTGGCTTCTTAGGCAGAACGATGAAAATTAATTTGCTCAGGTCATCTGGTATTACGCTGCTGTTGTAAATTTCATTTATTATTTTCTTAATTTTCTCTATGCCAAAATCTTCTAAGGCTGTTATCATCTCTATTACAATGCCGTCTGGTCCAGCTGCTTTGTTCCTATTCAGTTAGGCCATTGCATCTTACACTTCACATTTTAGTATTTCCGGTCCCTCAACACCTTTGTTTACCATTGAATGCTCTCTCTTGTTGTGGCGGAGCATGTTCTTTGTCCTGTCGGTTCCCTTATTATAGCACCAACGGCGTAAAGGGGACACATTTTCACAAAATTCGTCCCTCGCCCGGAAAGGAAAGACATGAGCAACAGGTGTCTCTGGACCGTTACCCTGCGACTGTGCACAAAAAAGAAAAAAATACCCTAGGAACATGGAATGTTAGGATGCTGAACAACTGTGGTAAAGTTGAGAATGCCAAGCAGGAAATGAGCAGATTGAACTTCAAAACTCTGGGAATATGCGCATCTCGATGGCCAAACAATGGAGACTTCAACAGCGACAACCACAGGATCCTATATGCAGGAGATAAAAAAAGAAGCAAAAACAAAAGAAAAACGAAAAGAGAATCGGTTTAATACTGAACGAAGAAATGAAGAAATGCGTTCTGGGATACTGCCAGTTTTCTGAAAGAGTTTTCTTGGTCAAACTAAAAGGACACCCTTCAACATAGAAATTATAGTTGTCTATGCACCAACAACGCAAAGCACTGAGGAAGAAATATAATCTTTCTACTCCATTCTTGACAATGCCATGGCTCAATGTAAAAGCCAAGAAGTTAGAATCATCATGGGAGGCTTGAATGCCAAAGTAGGCAAGTAGAGGGAAGGAGAGAAGACTGGCAACTTTGCATTAGGAATTCGCAACGAAAGATTGGTCTTGTGGTGTAAGGTGAATGACCAGGTGATAACCAACACCTGGTTTCAAGAACACCCAAGACGTTTATAGACATGGAGAAACCCAGGAGGCGACACGAAAAACCAAATCGATTATGTAACCATAAACAAAAGATTCAGAAACGCAGTGGTTCAATGCAAAATCTATCCAAGTGCTGACTACTTTTTAATTATCTGTAAACTAAAGGTGAAACCCAAAGTGCAATACAAAACGCACCTGAATGACCTCGACCCGCTGAAAAAATACACAGACAGTGTGAGAAACAAATACGAAGAACAAATGGGAAATGGAAATTCGAAATGGGACGCACTTTAAGAAGCGCTAGGGACATCAGCAAATAATATTGTCCCAGAGGAAATCAGACGCAGAAGAAAGAAAGAGTGGACGACTGAAGAGATTCTTGACATGATGCAAAGGAGACAGAAAACTATGCCAAGACATGGAACTGAATACAAGAAACTACAAAAGGAAATAAGGATCAAGTGCAGACAGGCTAAAGAGAAATGGCTCAATAACAAATGTGACGAAGTAGAGAGATTGAGCAAGACTAATAAAGGAGAAATGCATAAATAAGGGAACTGACAGGACAAAGAACATGCTCCTCAACAGGATGTATAAAATCCAAGGATGGAACGATCATATTGTGAGTGAAACCACAAAACTATTGGGTTAAAACCACCCTGAACCACGCTACTGATGTGTGTGATGTGATGGTTAGGCAGTGTATTTTTGACCGTGTGAAAAACAAATACGAAGAACAAATTGAAAACGGAAACACAAAATGGGACACACTAGAAGAAGCGCTAGGGACATCAGCAAACGACATTGTCCCAAAGGAAATCAGACGCAGAAGAAAAAAAAACGAATGGATGACTGAAGAGATTCTTGACATAATGCAAATGAGACAGAAATCTATGCCAAGACATGGAACTGAATACAAGAAACTACAAAAGGAAATAAGGACCAAGTGCAGGCAGGCTAACGAGGAATGACTCAACAACAAATGTGCAGAAATAGGGAGATTGAACAAGACTAATAAAGGAGAAATGCATAATAAACCTGATAAAATATCTTATAATCTCTTAATCCCCATTTAAGGAAAATTATAAAACATAATAAAAACCGAATAAAAACTTGAAACGTTTTCTTTTTTTTTTTAATCATATCACCCCGAGCAAGGCAGTAATGCCACTGATGTGCAGGGGGCTACGTAAGAGTCAAAAGATTAGAAAAGAGAAAGCCGGAAACCACATCCTAAACAGGGAACAATAGACGTGGATGGAGTGTGAACCGTGCGATAGTTTAGTCTATCTACTCCAATTCTTTTTCGGTCACATTTAATGAAACATGTATAAAAGAAAAATTGTTGCCCAAATTTACAATTTTATATATATCTAGGCGATTTTCAGTAATTGATTTTCCCTTTTACTTTTTTTTCTTTTTTAAGAACGCTCACGTAACGGTATTTTTTTGAACGCTCACGTGGCAGGAAATTTTTGAACGCGCAATTTTTGAACGTTATAATTTCTTGTGATTTTAAAAATTGCGTGTTCAAAAATTCTCTTCTACGTGAGCGTTAAAAAAAACATCGTTACGTGAGCGTTCTTAAAAAAAACGGTAAACGGTAAAATCAGTTATTGAAAATCGCCTGAAGACACCACTCATGGTAGAAACCTGGGTCGCGTAATAACTCGTTTACAAATGGAATATATATATATATATATATATATATATATATATATATATATATACATTGTAAAAACGTGACAACACGTAGATTTTAAACCCACTGTTCAAGCAATTAATTTTATAAAGAGTGCTCGATACAGAGTAGAGCTTTATATTTTTACAATGGTTTATAAAAGCTCCGAAATATGAACATTTTTTGTAGTGATACTATGCTTTTATAAAGCATTGTAAGAACTATTACAATATATATATATATATATATTGCATTTAGGAAGAAACGTTTACTCCTAACTAAAAATTTCGATCAGCAAATCTCTAAAAAATAACGCATTCAAGGTGAGCAGTTTTTTCGCTAATAAAGTGCTCAATATTAGTTTATATTTCTGAGGTGATGTAGTATTTACATTATTCGGACTATTGTTCTCATCTTTATTGCCATTTGTACAACGTTTCAGCGGTTGTACAACGGCTAAAACGTTGTTCAACCAAGATGAGGAAAATAGTCCGAATAATGTATATCGTGTAAAGTGCCTAATGTTTAAATGTAGAGCCACAATAGTGAATTGATATATAATAGTTCAAAGGACTTATCTTCAAGCAAATTATCATTTGAACTTGTATCTATTTGTTCTATATATATATATATATATATATATATATATATATATATGAAGATATTTTTCATATATCAAGACCAATATTAGGTAAATTGTACGCCAAATAAGAAAAAAAACTTTATTTGTCATGCGTTTCGGCCTTCAGGACATCATCGGACTAAATTTGTTATGTTGATACGAATGCCTATTTTTTCTAGCCGAATTTATTTAGTCTTTTAATGCTGTTTTTCTAGTGAAAATCACATTAAATTGGAAATTCTTGCAAAAATCAAATAATGGTCTAATTTTAATGAAACTTTCAGGATTCATTCATAAATGAAGAAAGTTATCTGCAAAATAAGTTAATCTGGAGGGATTTTATATCTCGACTGGCCACGTATTTGGGGGTTGGGGGTTGGGTGCTGGGATAACAAACGTTTCCCGTAAAAAACAGTTTGTTACGGAAACAGCAACAAAAAGTTGCTGCCCTATGCACCATCTGGGTGTGATGGATAAATGATGATGATGATGATGATGATATATATATATATATATATATATATATATATATATATATACCATCTGGGTGTGATGGATAAATGATGATGATGATATATATATATATATATATATATATATATATATATATATATATATCCATATGACACATGGGCTTTTCCAAACTATATATAAGCAGCAGTTCTACTTTGTAGAGAGCAGCTAGTGAGAGCGGAATCTATTCCAGCAGATAATTCTGACAACCGGATTAACAGTCACGTTAATGATCTCATTGTCATATGTTCGTACTACTGTCTTTGTTAAATATATTTGTTTAATTTTATTTTTTCTTTGTGTCTTTATTTCTGGCCCCAACAAGGCCACAACAACTTGGCGACGAGGATTCTTAAGGACACTTAAGGGCCCGAAAAGAAGTGCGTGAAAATTGTCAATGTTGGTTAAACATTGTACGCTCGAAATTCTATTTTTCGCCACACTTTGTTCTAACTATAAATGACCAAATATTTTGACATGCAAGTTGATACTGGCAGTGAAATTACGCTGATACCAAAAAATTTCTGGAGAAAATTAGGACGACTGAGAATAAGTATGAGAAGCGTACAACTAAAACAATTTGATTGAACGACCATAAAAACAATGAGCACATTTCAAGGCAATTTTGAATCCAATAAGCATCTTGAAATAATTCCCATTACAGTTTTAGCATGCAAAAATGATCATGGACTATTAGGGATTGATGTATTAAAAATACACACAGCAAGTTTAATTCCATGGAAGCAGAAAGAAATGCCATAGGGTTGTTGAAAAGCTATAAAGCAAGCATTTAACTAAAGGAAAACTATCACCCAAATTATATAGTCAAGAAAAGTTCCAGTTCATATCCTACTTTGGTAGTAGCAAAATTAAACAAAATGATACAAGGCATACTAGAAAGAGTAACTCAAGGTGATAGTAATTGGGAGTCACTGATAGTAGGGATAAAGAAAGCTGATTGAGATTCAAGGATATGTGGCGATTATAAGTTAGGGATGAATCACCAGATATGTTCAGACTCATTTCCATTGCCAAATATCGAAACTGCAAGCCACTAGTTAGCAAAAGTGGAGTACTTTACAAAAATTGACAAGAAATTCAAGGAAATAACCACAATAATCACCACTATAGGCTTATTAAAATAGACACATGTACCGTTTGGGATAAAAACTTCCAGCCATATTTTTCAAAAAGCAATTGAAAGAGTCTTATTGGGAAAAGTAAAACACATGATCATATACCAGACCGATACAGGTGTACAGGCAAGAACTAAAAAAAAATTTATAATATAAAACAACAAATTTTTGTGAGATTAACAAAGGCAGACTTGACCATAAACAAAGAGAAATGTAATGTTGACTGTAAGATGATATATTTAGAATATCAAATATCAAAAGAAGGCATGTCACCTGATAATAGACTAACAAAGAAAATAACAGAAATAGATGTTCTAACAAATAAAAAAGAATTAGAATCTTTTTGGAGACTGATAAACTTTTATAGTAAATATATATCAAGATACAGTGACATAATATCTTTTGCAAGAAAAAAAAATGAATTTGAGGGGACACAAAAGCAAACCATTGCTTTTGAAACACTAAAGAATATTCTGAAAAGCAAACAAATAAAAGATTTTGATCCCCTAAAACAGAATAATGTTAACCATGGACACAAGTGAGAAGGTGATGGCTGCTGTTCTATCACAAAAAGAACACCCAATCATGTACATATCAAGGTTAATGTCAGCAGAAACTCACTATTTGAATATTGAAACTGCAAGCCACGAGTTAGCAAAAATGGAGTACTTTGCAAAAATTGATCTTAATCAAATTGAAATTGACAAGAAATTAAAGGAAATAACTACGAGAAACAACGATAAACACCCCTATAGGCCTTTTAAGATGGACACGTCTACCGTTTAGGGAAAAAGCTTCCAGGCATATCTTTCAAAAAGCAATTGAAAGTCTTTTAGGGAAAAATAAATAAATTCATGATATACCAGGATTATATAGGTGTAGGGGAAAGAACTAAAGAAGAATTAAAATATAAAACAGAGCATTTTTGGTGAAATTATTTTTTAATCTCAGGCTTGATCATAATCAAAGAGAAATGTAGTTTTGATTGTAAGGAGATATCATATTTAGAATATCAAATATCAAAAGAAAGCATGTCACCCAACGATAGACTAACAAAGAAAATAACAGAAACAACTGCCCCAACAATTAAAAATGAATTAGAATCCATTTTGGGCTGATAAATTCTTATAGTAAATGTTGTGGGGTTTCCCCTTTTTTTCCATAATAATAGACTCGTCTAAAGTATACATATACTCCTGCCATAGCGAGATATGTCTGATCCGAAAGATAGCGACAGGTTTCACGGTGAATACAGCATCAGTAGTTCATAGTAGCTCTGAGCTTCACTCAACAAGAATATTATTGCACCGCACCCGCCATCTTCCGACGTGGACATGCTAAACATACTACGGCTTCCCTTCAGAAAATTATATATATATACTTCCTACTAATCATATTACTTGATTAGTAACCTTCGTTCAAGTTTGTATCATTTACGTTTAATATACTTATTTTTGTATCTCAATTTTTGGTTGTTGTTCCTTTATTTTGTGCGGTTCCCATTCTCGGAGTCCACAACAGGATATATATATACCAAAATAAAGCAACATAATAGAACTATTTGCAAAATTATGCACAAGACAAAAACAAAAGACAATGAATTTGTGTGGATACAGAAGCAAACCATCAGTTTTGAAACACTAATATTCTGAAGAGCAAACCAATAATAAAAGTTTTTGATCCCTAAAAATAAATAACGTTAAATACGGACGCAAGTGAGATGGCGATTGCTGCCAAACAAAAAATACCCAATAATGTACATATCAAGATAATGTACCCAATAATGTACATATCAAGACAATGTACCCAATAATGTACATATCAAGATAATGTACCCAATAATGTACATATCAAGACAATGTACCCAATAATGTACATATCAAGATAATGTACCCAATAATGTACATATCAAGATAATGTACCCAATAATGTACATATCAAGACAATGTACCCAATAATGTACATATCAAGACAATGTACCCAATAATGTACATATCAAGATAATGTACCCAATAATGTACATATCAAGACAATGTACCCAATAATGTACATATCAAGATAATGTACCCAATAATGTACATATCAAGACAATGTACCCAATAATGTACATATCAAGACAATGTACCCAATAATGTACATATCAAGATAATGTCCCCAATAATGTGCATATCAAGATGGTCAACGTCATCAGAAACTAACGACTCGAATATTGAAAAAGAAGCGCTAGCAATAGTATGGAGCAAGAAGAGGGTACGAAACTTTTTGAAAGGAAAAAAAATCTTATTAATATTGAACCACAAACCTTTAGAATTCTTTTTAAACATGAGAAAAGAATTACCAAAATTCACATTGTCAAGAATTTTAAGACGGGCAATAATAATCATGGCATTCCATTTTGACATATTGTATGTAAAAGGGAACACTATTTCTCATGTAGACACTTTATCAAGATTGCAGTTCAAGAATGAAACCAAAGAAAGACAAGAAAATACAGAAGATAAAATAATACACTGGGCAGAAACAGACATTCTTCCTCTAAATAGACTCAAAATAGAAAGAAAGCAAGACCCATTATTAAGCAGAATAATAGAAAGAATAAAAAATACTATATGGAGTAATTGTTCGATGGCAGAGTGACACTAAGGAAACAAAGCACAAACTAACTATAGAAAATGGCATTATATGCAATGAAGATGTAATAGTACCTCCAAAATATTGAGAAGGGACATATTAAAATGAGTACATGATGATGTACATTGTGGCATAACAGCTAATGGCAACCTACTGCGGGATGATCTTTTGTCGTGTCTATTTCGAGACATGATCGCCCAAAGCATGTATCACGTATGGCACTTAACTGACTGACTATTCAACTACCGGTATCCACTAAATACAGCGTTCAATGTAATAAAAACATGCCGGATTAACGGTCAGTTAAGTGAACCACGTGACACATGCTTGGGCGATCATGTCTCGAGACAGACATGAATGACTGGGCAGAAGATTTTCGCGCAATAGTTTGCCATTATTTTTGAGGTGGACTGGTTGTCAACCAAGGCTATAGAACCCAATGTTTTGCTATTTAACCCATAGCTGGTGGGGAAAGAGACGGATTAATACCTTTCCCAAGGGTATTTGTGCGTAAGTGAATACAAGGAATTCAACCGGAATTCGAACTCGGCTCTCCAATTTCTTGTTCCCAGCCGATATCCACTGCACCACAACGCACATTCTTAAATAAAAAACAGAATTAAATAAATCTTTATATACACCAGGTAGAAAGCACCAAAAGAAAGCTAATATGGTACAAATGGTTAAAAAGCAATATAAATAAACATACCTACTCAACGTATCAATGAGATGCAGTCAGTCAGTTAAGTGGCATACGCGATGCACGTTTTAGGCGATCATGTCTCTAAAGAGACACGACTGACTGGGCAGAAGATTTTCCCGCAGTAGTTTGCCCTTGCTTTCTGCGGTAGACTGGTTACCTGCCAAGGCTATAGAACCAAATCTGGTTTATTATTTAACCCTTAACTGGAGGTAAGAGATGGATTAATACATTTCCCAAGGGTAGTTGTGCGTAAGTGAATGCAAGGAATTCAACTGGAATTCGAACTCGGCTCCCCGATTTGTCGTCCCGAGTCGATATCCACTGCACCACAACGCACATCCAATGAGATATAACGAAGAGTCAAACGAATACTTATAAAACTAGAAATTATTTTTATCTAGTAATGCATGTCTGTTATTGTTATGTATTGCCGCTGAATCTGGACAAACAACGAGGCACACGTATATATAAAAATATAATCTTATATTTTTTCTTTATTCTTCATTGGTGACGCTTGTGTAGTGCATGAGAACAGCCGGAGATTTGCGCACACGAAGAGGCCGTCGGAAGTCAGAAGCCAGCAGGAGTTTTCTCTCTTTTCAGTCCCAAACGCCAGACTTTATATACGCATTTTTAATTTTTCGGATTGTCGCTCTGTTGACGCCACCTACGGCCGTATTATCTGTCTAGCATATTTGAAACCGGCGGGCTTTTATCCACAGCCGAATGTATTTGTCCACCATATCTTTGTCGGCTACCGACTTTCAAGCCGATTGTCGGTTGTGTTTTCCGTATTGTTGCACCATGCTGACATCATCCACGGCCGGATATATATATACATCTATCAACCACCCTTGTCCTTTGTTGACCTCACCCATGACCGGATGTACCTGCCAATTACATTCTTTTAGCAACAAAAATTGAGATTAAGCTGCGTGATATAAAAAGTCACATTGTTTTACAGAATCAAATCGAAACCATCTTCACGGAATACATTTCACTGAAAGGATTTTTCATTTATCATTAATGAATTTGGATTTTTAGTCTAAAGAAATGTACACCAGCTTGCACAGGTTAGAAATGATTCGGACAATGACAAACGCAATAATGTTTAACTCCCAAACAGACTGACTTGGAAGTGAACCATTGTTTTATGCTTGATTTTAACTTCACTCCAAACGAGAAGAGGTTATATTTGATTAGCTTAATACGAATGGTAAGAAGACACATGCAGGAAAATTATGCAGCGCTAGTTTTCAAAGTGAGGCTTGTCTGCTTGAAAAAATATGTATTTGATTACCTGATATGTATTTCCCGAGTTTAACCTTGTATAGCATAACGTCAAATTAGTGGTGAACCCAGTGAGAGTCGGAAAAATTAAAGAATAGTTCTGTAAGATTAGATGTACGAAAGGTAATGGAATGAAGGTGTTTACCTCTCTACATTTGATTGAGTTTATTAACCTGAATGAACTGACCCGATTACATTTCCTCTTGATCCCTCCTTTTTTCACAGTGATTATCATAAAGTCAGTAATGTGAAACTGTCGAGGTTGATTTTATTGATGGACTCATGTCGGTAGCAAGGCCTTTATTTCTTTGAAAATCAGTATTTAGAATCCTAGTTTTTACATGGGTTCCAACATTGATGTCTGAAACCAGGAGCAAATAGAATCCCAAACACGAATTATTTCATATTCGAGGTAATTGTCTCTACTTACTTTTTTCCTCGCACTTCCCGACTGTGGAATTCTCTTCCAAACAATTGCTTCCCCGACGGCTACAATCTCCAGGAGTTTAGATGTAAGGTCAATAGACACCTCCTAACACACTAACCTGCTCCCATTCTATCAAACACTCTTCCCATCTGCCCAACCCTCATCCTCGCTGTCCTTACTCATCTGTCACCTTCCTCCTGACATTCCCTATGTCTAACCACTCCTTCTCTTTACCTTCCCCTATGCAGCCCCATGCGCAATAGTGGCAGTGGAATGCCTTGCTTGGGGTGAGATGATTAAAAAAAAAAAGAAAAAAAGTTCACTCAGACCTGCTGACCGAGGAATTTGGTCAGACAGTAAGACTTCTTTCACGGTTGCTTAAGAATATTTCCCAAGAGTGTAGCTGTCGAAGTTGAAATATTCCTGAAACAGATCATTCTACGGCATTTTGTCGATGTCCTTGAAACTTTATTTTTCTTATGAATATTTCTCATGTTTTATTTTGGAAATGAATCGAAATTTGATTTTCATATTAAACGAGCCACTATTATTGGTGTTTCCTCGTTGTTGTTGTTGTTGTTGTACCTCCTCCTCTTTTTCTTGTTACTCTTCTTCTTTTTATTTTTCTTTATCCTGTTCTTGTTCTTTTTCTTCTTCCTCTTCTTCCACTTCTTCTTTACTTCTTCCTTCTCTTGTTTTTTTAATTCTTCTTTCTTTTCTTCTTCTTTTTCTTCCTCTTCTTCTTCTCCTTTTTTTACTTCTTCTTTACTTCTTCTTCCTCTTCTTTTTCTTCATCCTACTCTTTTTCTTTTTTACCTCCTCTTTCTTCTTTTTTATTATTCTTCTTCTTCCACTTCTTCTTTTTCTTCTTCTTTTTCCTCCTCCTCCTCTTCTTCTTTTTCTGTATTTTTTCTTCTTTTTACTCTTTTTCTTCTTCTTCTTTCTCTCCTACTTCTTCCTCTTTATTTCTTTTTTTCCTTTTCTTCTTCCCTTTTTTTTACTTCTTCTTTATTCTCTTTTTCTTCTTCTTCTTCTTCTTCTGTATATCGCATCTATTCAGGATGTGAACGATGATGGAACTCAACTCCTCAACTCATTTGTAGTTCTTACTCGTTTGTCTTTTAATCATTGATCCTCTTCTTTGCTTTGCCATTCATTTACACAGAATTGTATGTTACTCGCTATTTTCGTCTGTCATTTTTGCATTCACTATGCCCTGTGAAATTCAAAATTTCCAAGCCTTCTTTTTTCATTTTCCCATTTCTTTCGGAATGTAGACGTTGAATAAGTCTGGCGAGAAGAGATATCTTTGTCTTATGACCCATTCTAGTTTTGTGTATTTATTGAAGTCATTCAGTATCCGTAAGCAGGCGTTTTGCTTCTGGTATAGATTCTAATATATTTCCTAAAACGGTTAAGATTACCTAGAAGTTCAAACAGCTCTTCGCGTGGAACTTTATCAAACACTTTTACATAATATATGAAACATATGAATACATGATTGTGCATTTGTATTGTTCTTTCTGATGTCATTCTGAGTTTATATATATATATATATATATATATATATATATATATAGGTCGCTGATGGTGGATGTTATTGTGTTACCGTCCTTATAACCTCTCTGAAGATGGCTCATGTGAGCCGAAAGCTTAGAACCAACTTAATAAAAAATCATACAAATTTTGGAGAATTTTTGTCTTTATTTTCACCTGAAATTAATGCCAAAATACGATGTTTAGAACGGCTCATGATTAAACATAATAAACATTCATTGTTTCTTATGCTTAACAGTATATGTTTAGCAAATTATCTGCTGCCTCGATACACTATATATATATATATATATATATATATATATATATATATATATATAGGTATAGATGTCCAGTCCGTAAACGTCGAGGATAATCCAAAAGATCAACTTAATATAAAATATTAGGTGTTATATCTATATAGAGATCGGCTCCCCATGAATTTGCGAGTGTGTGAACACAATAACTGTATGTGGATATAAATAGATGAATGTATGTATGCAGAATGCATTTGTATGTGTACACAAGCGAATATGTGGGTGCAGGAGCATCTTTGATTGGATATACGTATGGATGTGAGGATGTATGTAAGTGTTGTAGTGAAATATCCTGTCCTACCCATGAATGGGTATGGCTCGGGTTATAAAAGACCGGGACTAGAACGAACTACAGTGATCGAGAGTGTTCGTGACTATACGAGAGTCTTTGTCATTACACTGGAGTGATCGAGAGTCTTCGTCATTATACGAGCGAGATCGAGAGCCATCGACCTTAGACGAGAGTTAGACGTCACTAGACGGAAGCCTTCTTCTCAAGACGGACGTATACGTCCTATACAGAGACATTGTTTTCTTGATTGTTATTCTTGTTAACTGTTCGTTGGTGTACGTGTATTTGATTTATTGTAGTGAGGTATAATAAATCTCTATTTATATATCCTCAGTGTTAAGAGTTATTTCTTGCACTATTCTTTCTCTATTTATCCCCTCCTGGGATACAACAGTAAGTATGAAAATATATGCGTAATTTGTGAGTATGTGTGAGAATTGTTAACACACACACACATATATATATATAACACTATTTATAGGCGTGGAAATCCCGTCTTTATAAAATATATATGTGAGTATACGAACGCAAGAATCGTATGTGGGCATGAATAAGTGTAACTCTATAGGTTTGTGGGTCACTATGTCGATCCAGAATGTTTTTTCCGCCTGAATCCATCCTGCATATATACAAGTCAACCATCCGTCCGTGCATGGAGTACTGTTGCCATTTATGGTCAGGCGCCCCTGCCGTTCTCCTTAGTGTTCTTGACAGTCTCAAAATGTGACAGGTACTGATCTGGCGGCTCGACTGCAGCCACTTCCCCACCGTCGAAATGTGCCCTCCCTTTGTCTGTTCTATAAATACTTTCATGGCTTCTGCTCGGACGAACTTAAGTCACTGGTGTCTCCTCAACAGGTGTTTACTCGTGCAACCAGATTGGCAACTGGGTCCCACCCATTCACAGTCAGGTTAGCCAAATGCAGACGACAATTCTTCTCCTGCCTGTGGAACTCGCTCCCATATTCTTGCTTTCCTGACGGCTACAACCTTCAGAAATTTAAATGCAATGTCAATACTCATCTATTAACCACTGGACTCTAGCTCTCTCCCCTCCTCTGTATAACCTTCCCTTTCTCTCCACCTATGTATCTGTCATCGCACCTGCTTTCTCAGCTTTCTATTGCTCCTTTCTAACTGTACTCCTAACTCTTTTCTAATTAATCTTTTTACAGTTATGTAGCCCCCCCCCCGCACATCAGTGGCATTTCTGCCTTGCTTGGGGTGAAATGATTAAAAAAAAAGAGTATAAACATAAACACAGTCACATTTGTATGTACATATGTGGATGTGTGCGCATGTGTGTATGTGGATATAAGTTAGTGTACACGGGTGTGTTAATTTGTGGGGTTACACATACATACGTATTCATGGAATTGGAAGCGGGAATTTAATGACTTAGTGGTCAACAACGACTGGTCTGGATACCTCCAACTGAGCTGACGCCAAGGTCTCTGTCCTGACTCTTTTTTCTTTTTTCCTTTTTCTTTTTTCTTATTTTTCTCTTCAGTTAAAGGAAATGCTTATTCTGGCAAAATTTTTTGTACCAAATTCAAGGAATATTGTGTGGTCTGATGAAATGAGCTAATTTAGCTTATTGAAATGAATTATAATTTATAACCAATTTAAATGACGTGTTGAGTTTTCCTTTATATATATATATATATATATATATATCGAATTCCTTGTTTTAACGAAATGCACCGTTTTCGTTTTACTTTCAGATACACCACCTAATTAATCAAAATTAGAATTATGTTTCGTTATATGGCTAATTAGACTGATTGACGGGGGTGGGTGGGGGGACTCGTATTTATTTAGCCTTCGACTCCCTTCTAAGGTCATCCAGTGTGTGCTTATTAACAATGCCTGCTTACCTTACCTGAAGACGAATTTTGTGTAAAGCATGAGTTCATGAAAATGGTGTAGCGTCATCAAGTTGAAAACTTCGTCCAGTCTATTAAAATGGTTTAGAGTTCATTCTCTTTGTTAAAGAAGAATTTTTTTTTTTTATCTTTGTAACAGAATCATCGAAACGGAAATAGGTTTCTTGATTTTGCAAAGTTAGTGGCAAAGATCTCAGAAGCAAATGGTTACTTTCACCACCCAATGAGATAAAGTGTAAATCTCGGTAAGTTGACCTTTGATGTTGGCATTAATAAATAATATTGGCTTTTATCTCGAATACACACACACACACACACACACACACACACACACACACACACACACACACACACACACACACACACACACACATTCCTATTCTCAGAAGAACACCATTGATGGTAACAGCATCGGACAAATAGAAAATAGAAAAATTAGTCTATCCCTATATAACCATTCGAGAATTAGCGTAAAAGTGAACGTGAATAGCCGCACATGCGCAAATGCACTTATTTTCGTGTTTCTTTATCAATTGGAGACGATTCTGGACAAATATATAATGAACGTCACTCTTACGAAAACGCGATGATAAGCAGACATGATATAAAACTCATCTCCAAGACACCGTGTGAATTTTGTCCTCGCCAATTCCTCTCGAATTAGAGCCTTGTTTCAGACTTTATTTTTGAACAGTCGTATTTTATTTACTAACTTATTCTAACCTTGGAAATATCCTTATGGCTTTTAGATCGCTTTGCTGACAAACACTTTGATCGGAAGGTGCCGATTTTAAATCGAGTATCGATTTTCGAATCATTGGAAATATTTACTAGCAAGAAAAAAAAAAGAAACAAACAAAACAAACTATTTCTTGTCTGTTTTGTAGTTTGGATGTAGTTAAATTGTTTTTATTGGAGGAATGTCTTCCAGATGGCGACATCGGATAGGATTAGGTTGAAGAAAGCAATTTAAAGAGGTGATGTAAGACAACAAGACACAGGTGCAAAAGATGATGAGATGCGGATTGAGGAAAAACTATTTTCTTACCAAGACACTTTGCGGAATTAGCCGAAAATAAAGACAATTTTAAATCTGAAAATGGTAGTTTTTTTTTAGAGAAGATAACAAAGAGAACAGTGTTTTGTCTTGAAACCACATTTGTGTGTGTGTGTGTGTGTGTGTGTGTGTATTTGAGTACAATTATTCCTGTAGGTACGTGCCTCGCTATGAAGCACTGGTTAGATGACTGTTACAGATGCACGGACATCTATCTTCATTGGGAGTCCCATAATTGTGTCCTGCTGCTGGTCTAGACTAAACTTAGCCTTTATATATCCAGGTAAAGATAACTAATAGTTATACAATTCCGAGTTCTCCGGCATTTACTTTATACTTTATATATATATATATATATATATATATATATATATATATATATATATATAAATATATATATAATGAATACAATAAGTACAGAACAGTTTTAAAAAAGTGTCTTTAATCTAATATATTTCACTTTAACAAGCTTCTTCTGAGATTTTTGACGAATCTTGTTAAAGTGAAACGTGTTAAGTTAAAGACACTTTTTCCCTATTTGTTCTTTACTTATTCTATTCATCTTGCCGATTTCGATCCATATATTTAACTATATATATATATATATATATATATATATATATATATATATATATATATATATATATATGTATATATATATATTACATGGGAAAATGCGTGCATGAAAGTGATATAATTATGGTTATATTAAACCTGGAAAAGAACAGGACAAGTTATTAAACCTCAAAAAGTAAAAATAATAAATTTCTTACTTAAAATAATGCAGCTAAAAATAATTGAAATTGTGTTTTTAGCTGCAATATTTTAAGTAAGAAATTTCTTACTTCACTAGAATATGCTGTTCTTTACTCTTCCAGGTTTAGTAACATATCCTGTTCTTTTCCAGGTTTAATATAGTCTTAAGAATATTACTTTCCATGCGCGCATTTTCCCATGTCATCCATGATTTTTTCAGGCATTGCTATGAATTTAATGTTTAAAACTGCATTTAAATTAGTAAACAACAAAAAATTTAACAAAATTTGAAACTTTTTGAACATTTTTCATATATTGATGGCTAAAAGGTTTGAGATCATATTTTATGAAAGTGTATTTATTTTTGTTTTTAATTTATGAAATCAAGAATTTGTGTCTTTCCATTGATTGGCTTTAGAAATTCACAGTAAGTCAGACGTTTTTTTAAATATTTGTTGGTTTATCTTACCTAATTCAGTCTTTGTTTGATTTATAAGCCGGTACAAGGGTCTATTGGGAAAATTATCTTTATGGTTATTCATTGTTAGGAAAGCTTGCTTACCTGTAAACATTTGGACTCTGTCGCTTATACCCAACTTGTCTTTGATCTTTTTTGCCTTTTCCTTCATATTTTTAATTTTATGTAACATTTGGTGACTTGTTCATTTAATCTTTTCCCGTATTCCTTTGTTGTTGATTATTATAATTAAATTTACCTGTGTTTATGTCAGTATTCGGAGATTATTCGTTCATATACTATATATTTACGTAATTTTTTTATCTATTATTTCATTTAAATATTTATTTTGGGGGTTATAGTTATCTTAGTTGTTTTGTTTAAGGCATTGGCTTTGTCTATAATAGGTACCACCATTACATCACAAAAAATCCAGCATAGTATGAATTAAAAAATTTCAAATCTTAATAAAACGAACTTTTTCTATCAAATGTTTATAAAATTATTAAGAGGAAAGGTCAAAGTTATTTTTATTTATTTTACAAAATTTTTTAATCCCTTTTAACATGTTCGAAATTTTGGTTGAAAATTTTGTTTTGATTTGAGTTAACGTTGCAGAAAATCTTACGACTGTTTGCAATCGATTACGTAATTTTTTACGTAACTCACTTTTTCGGTAAGAAACACATTAATTTTGAAATTCTCGCCAAAATCAAATAATTGTCGGATTTTAATGAAGCTTTCAGTCCTCATTCACAAATGAATAAAATTATTTTTGAAATTATTTTTTTTTAAATATTCATGAAAAAACGTTTTTGTGTGTAAATAATATGTTCATTTAATTATGATGTTCCATAGGGGTCATAACAAGTTTCCATAAGGGTCGTATTTATTTTAGAAGTTTACAAGTGTTTTGGATTATTCCCCTTACATGGAAAACGACAGAAACCGCTGTTTGATTCTGATTCAAGTCTCTTCAAGACGTTTATAAAATTCAACAGCAAGTCATTCCTTAAACATTTAAAGCAACTTTTACATATTAATTCCTAATTTTCTAATTTTGTTAAAAAAATAATAATAATTGTGAAATTTACAATTTGTAGAGGTACCTAAAAATAATATGAAAAATAGATATTAAAAATAAAAATTAATAAATGCCATAACATTTCATAAATTATTGAATTACCACTGTCGTCATTTTCATTCTGTTATTAAGTTGTAAATTACTTTAAAAGAAAGTTTTAGATTATTTTTATTTTCATCTTTAATAAAACATCTTCAAATGTAAGCCTACAAAGCTAAACTAACCAAAATTCCATCAAATATTGGATAATTGCTGAATACTGTGTTAAATCTTTAATTTTGGAGTAGATAGACTAAACTATCGCCCGGTTCATACTCCACCCACGTCTATTGAACAGGTGAAGCGGCTCATCCCTTGTTCCCTGTTTGGGATGTGGTTTCTGGCTTTCACTTTTCCAGTCTTTTCACTCTGACGTAGCCCCCTGCACAACAGTGGCGTTACCGCCTTGCTCGGGGTGATATGATTAAAAAAAAAGTTAAAAATAAAAAAAACGATTTGTATGAATAAGATTTATACTAAATTCGTCTTCCATACTTTTGACCGGATACTAAATCATCAGTTGATAACAAGGCTATCGTGATTGAGGAATGCTTTTTGAAACATTTTTAAAGCAGTAAGCAAGTAATTCTTCTTTCAAGTCAACTAAAAGTAAGTTTAAATTCGGTAATTTGAAGAAAATGATATGTCAGCTATGTGTATTTTATTTTTGCAATATTTTTTAAAACTGAGAATTAGCTTCTGTTTACAATCGATGAAAAATGGCAGAAAATTTGAATTTTTAAAAATTACTTTTAAAACTTAGAAAATCTTTGATTCCGATCATTATAATTTTGGTTTAAAATACTTTCAATTAAAGCTAATTTTAAAGCTTGAAGATAACTTATTTATTATTAAAATTGCAATTTAAATTTAGGTATAGAAAAATGAGTAGAGGTACCTTGCTATCATATGTAGAGGTACCTTGCTATCATATGTAGAGGTACCTTGCTATCATATGTTACACTATCTGCATTTTATATAATTCATATCTTTACATTTTTCTTGGTGATGTTTTAAAAGGTACTCGTTTTTAGTTTTCGATTTTGAAATAAGGTAGAAAAAATTGTTTTCGTGTCTGCATTTTAAAATGAGTTCTTATCGTTTATTTAGTAATTTATGTTGGTTTTGTTACGAGGATGTACTTACATATAAAAATATTAATAATGTTTAAGAAATTATTGTCAGGGATTCTACTGAGTCCTACTTGTTATTACAAAAAAAGTTTTAATTCATGAAATACTTAAGTAGAAAAATTAGAAAAAGAATGTTAGGAAGATTCTAGAATATTCCAGTAAAATCTAGAGAATTCGAAATGATTCGAGAAATATGAAAATTAGGTGTTAACCCCTATGAAAATAGATTTTGGGAAGAGAGTAGTCAGTTGTTAAAAGGATTTGCTGACATTATCAACTCCCACCCAATTCAGGATTTGTATATCAAGCCGAAAGAATCTCTACTAAAAGTTGCTGACCAACTAAAACCTGAAAGAGAACCTCATGGGTCTAAATGGGTAAATTGAATTTTTTGACTCTTTCATTGACCAAACAAAGAATTATTCTTTATATACATATTTGAAGATTTCCATAGCACTTAAACTAGTTCACTAGCTTAACTGGGTAAAGATACTTGCCATCATCTTCCTTTTCCTTCATAACATTTATCCGTCATTATTTCAGTAGTAAACTCTGTTTCTTGTTTTAAAATGCAAAAATTTTATATTTTGTAAATATTTTTATTTTGTGTTATCGTAAATGAAATATTTGCTTGTGATTTAGCGCTGAGTTTTGGTCAATCATTTTTTTCTTCTTTTGTTACAACTTATATTTCTTCTTTTGTTACAACTTATATTTCTTCTTTTGTTACAACTTATATTTCTTCTTTTGTTACAACTTATAACACGTAACAGTCTGATTGATTCTAGCCATTTTCTCTTCTTACAGTTTTGGATTTATTTTGGTTGTTTGATGCGGTTTTGCTTATTTTTCCTGATATTTTGTTGTATTAAAAAATAGACTTATACGAGGTCTGATTAAAACGTATCGGAAAAGGTTCTATACAATGAAAACTACAATCACGCATTGAATCATTACATGCGATGAAAAATGGATACTCTTTACCAACAGTAAGAGAGTAGGCCAGTGGTTGTGGTTAGATGCAAATGAATCACCAAATCCATACCCTAAAACTCTACTGCATCCTAAAAAGTTAATGATTACTTTATGGTGGTACTTCAAAGGGGTTATTCATTATTTATTCTTTCCTAAAGGGAAAACAAGATTAGTAACCGCGTATTGTGGAGAAATTGAGTGCATGCACTAAAAACTGAAAAAGAAACACCCTAGACTTGTGAATAAGAATGGCCGCACTCTTCTCAATCAATTCTCCAAAGGCTGAAGAGCATAAATTATTAAACTTATTTTTACTTATTGAAGCATTTTGAGCTTTTCCTACGGAATAAAACATTCTTTAATAATGAAAACATAATCGAAGCATTTGAACTGTTTGTCACACCAAAGGCTGACAATTTTGTTTTTAAGAGGGGATCAACAATTTCGAGGTATGTTGGAGAACAATCTTTCAACATGGTGCCTATTTCAACTAAATAAATTAGTTATTTAACATTTCCGAAATGCTTTAATAATTTTATGGAAAGTGTGCCATTTCATGTGCGACAACCGAATATCTGTCTATCTAGGGCACCTCGGTGTGGTGTAATGGTTAGCAAGCTTATCTTGCTAAAACATATTACAACTGAGTAGTGAGTACCCATAATTTCGGCCTTGTGCCACATCTAAGCGGCGTTTACAAAATCATCTATCTATCTATCTATCTCAGCCTGTTCATATCATATCTATCTATCTATCTATCTATCTATCTATCTATCTATCTATCTATCTATCTATCTATCTCAGTCTGTTCACATCTATCTATCTATCTATCTATCTATCTATCTATCTATCTCAGTCTGTTCATATCTATCTATCTATCTATCTATCTATCTATCTATCTATCTCAGTCTGTTCATATCTATCTATCTATCTATCTATCTATCTATCTCAGTCTGTTCATATCTATCTATCTATCTATCTATCTATCTATCTATCTATCTATCATCTATCAGTCTGTTCATATCTATCTATCTATCTATCTATCTATCTATCTCAGTCTGTTCATATCTATCTATCTATCTATCTATCTATCTATCTATCTATCTATCTATCTATCTATCTGTCTGTCTGTCGCAGTCTGTTCATATCTATCTATCTATCTATCTATCTATCTATCTATCTATCTATCTATCTATCTATCTATCTGTCTCAGTCTGTTCATATCTATCTATCTATCTATCTATCTATCTATCTATCTATCTATCTATCTATCTATCTATCTAGATATTATATCTATCTATCTATCTATCTATCTATCTATCTATCTATCTATCTATCTATTTATCTATCTATCATGCCACGCGATGAAGGCCTGTTTTTTATCTATCTGGACTTGTTCTCCATTTTTTCTGAACTGCTATCTTGCTATTATGAAATCGAACCAAAATTTTGCTTTTCTAATAAATAAAAAGCATAAAAATTAAAACCAAAATTAAATCGCAGATCGGTGCTGAAACAATTTTGGCGGGAAAAAATAAAGAGGAACCATGAATATCAAAAAATAAGGCCAAGAATGTTTTTAAATCGTTGTTATGACTTACAATTTGGGCTCCATTGACCCACCCCTTTCTAAATTCCGTGTTTCTTTTCTGAAATTATGAAATCTTGTAAAAGAAGCAAAGCCTTGATTTTTAGACTAGGTCGAATTTCTTCCATCCACTCTTGATAAACATTCAAGTTTTATAAAATTATCACAAATTCTTTCATAGAAAAAAGATTGTAGTGTTTCTACAATTTAATTTCAATTGTTGAGAAACGTGAGTTTTGGGAAAGTTTAAATATTTTTATGTTTCGTGATTCGAAAGACACGCCGGAGAAAAAAAAGACTTCCGTTAGAATTCATAAGATGGCGCAGTCGGAGTAAAGACGCCTTCAAGACTTTTACACTCTGTGAACCTTTTGCAATTAAAGAGAGACTGTTTCTTCAAAGTAGCAAAGAAAGAAATAAGAATGTCAAAAGAGTCGGCATTTTTTTTGTAAAGATTTCGTGCAATTCTGATGATAAGAATTCGTTTATTTTTACTTGGAAAAATTACCGAATGCTTCAAATAGATCGAATTTTTATAAAACGAGACAATTCACAACAAACAAAAAACATATTATTTGCATTGAGTATCTTCATTTTATAAAACTTCTGCTGAGCAATGAGAGAAATCTTCAAAATGAAACTTTGTGTTCATTTGTCAGTTCATAAGAGCAGGCAACATATAGCCATAAATTGTATGCTGAAAAGTGTTTTTGCAATTCTCGATTGTGGAATCGCCACTTCATGCTACATGCTTTCTAGCCAGCTTTTATCTGCAAAAATGTAAATATCTACTGTCCTCCTGATTACTCTTTTTTTCTTTCTCCTCGTTATTATTGTTTTTTATCACCCCGAGCAAGGCGGTAACGCCACTGATGTGCAGGGGGCTACGTAATAGTGAAAAGATTGGAAAAGAGAAAGCCGGAAACCACATCCTAAACAGGGAACAAGGGATGAGCCTCTTCACCTGTTCAATAGACATGGGTGGAGTGTGAACCGGGCGATAGATAGATCTAGCTACTCCAATTGAAAAAAAAAAACAAAGTGAGAAGATTTGAAAAGAGAAAGCCGGAAACCACGTCCTAAACAGGGAACAAGGGATGAGCCTCTTCGCCTGTTCAATAGACGTGGGTGGAGTGTGAACGTTTCTAAGTCTCCCACATCCTGTGCTCTCTTGCCTGGGGTGATACTGATCTCTTCTTCTTCTTCTTCTTCTGGAAGTAGGCGATCATGGCTTTCCACGTCTCCCTATCTCTGGTAGCACTTAGCACGCATTCTCCTGTTACCCCACCCAAACCCTGCTCTGCCACCAACCTGCTCAGGCCCTTCAATTATGTTATCCGCTGCTTTCCCGTCTCTCTTTCCCTCTATCTGACCTGTGAGTATCAGATTCTCCAAGCCTTGCTTCCACATTACACGTCACCAGATCTCTTTTCTTAATGTTCAGTATTAATTTCCTTTTCGTTTCCATTCTTTCTAAAACCTCATCATTGCTCACCTGCTCGATCCAAAATATCCGCAGCATCCTTCTGTAGAACCACATTTCAGTTGCTTCAAGTTTTTCCTTCATCTTTGATATTGTTCAGCATTCATTGTCATATTGAAGAACTGACATCACATAGCATTCCAGTACTCTCTTCTCTGCTTCTAGCGAAATTATCCTGTATCTTAATACTCTACTCAGCTTCTGGAATGCATCATTGGCCATACCAATTCGCCTTCTGATCTCTTTTCCTCTTCTGTTAAAACACTTCCCAAGTACTTAAAAAACTTTTGTACTTGCTTGATTTTATCCCCCACCTGTAATTGGCATTTTGGGCTCCTCTATTTGCTGATGGCCGTACATTCGGTTTTCTTGTCGTTTATCTGTAGTCATTTCTTTTTATTTTCTTCATTTACCTTCTTTAGAAGGTTTTCTAGTTTCCTTACGGCATCATCGGCGTATCTTATTTTGTTCAGATTGTGACCGCCAATGACGAATCATCGCAAAAACCTCCAAGGTCTTCAGAATGGTCTCGCTGTGCAAGCTGAATAGATCCTGTAAAAAGACCTTTCTTTGTAAATCTTCTTTCTTTGTAAATCTTCTGAATTCGTTACCTGTCCGTATGCAGGCGGTTTGCTGCCAGTAGAGGTTCTTGATTACTCTGATGTTTTTGCCAAATATGTCGAGGTTGCTGAGCATTTCTATCAATTCTTTGCAATGTACTTTGTCGAACGCCTTGGCATAGTCTACAAAACACAGATAAACGTCATTTTACATTTGCATCACCCTTTCTGATAGCATCCCAAGCATAAATATCGCATTCCTTGTTCCAGTGTCCTTGACAAAACCGCACTTTGTTGTCCTATTTCGATCTGATTCTGCTTTGTGCTCTATTCATCAGGATTCGGACAATGCAGCTCATCAAACTGATTGTTCGGCGGAGTTCGCAATCGATTGCGCCTGGCTTCTTAGGCAGAACGATGAAAATTAATTTGCTTATGTCATTTTGTATTAGACCAATGTTGTAGATTTCCGTAAATTTCTCTATGCCGAAATCTAAAGCTGTCACCGTCTTTATTACAATGCCATGCTTTGTTTTTTTGAGAACGGATACATTGGAACCTAAATAGATGAGTTATTAAAATGATTTTAAATTATAACGAAATCCTAAAAGCACATCCCGTTCTAAATAGTTTTCCGAGCTGGTACAAACAAGATTAACAAGAAAGCTCTAGTTCGGGTCAGGTTTCGAGAATTCTGCCCCCGAAAGAATATTTTTCAGACTGTTTTGAAATCCTGAAGAGACCCAAAGATAAATATGCGACGTCTTAAGAGAAATACAGTGATGATGACTAAGGCACCAGTATTTTAGAGAGGCTAATTCTTCATTAAAATTAAATAATGAAATGAAAGAGATCGACTGTTAGAAATATATAACATGTTTACGTATAATATGAAAAAAAGAAATCAATTCAGAGAATTTTCCCCCATTTTTTATAATAATAAATGGCTATAAGTGTTGTGATTATCAATGTGAATGTCCGCGAATTGTTACCCAGCCTACAAACATCTGCCAATGGGATTCGTGTTATTTAATAAAGTTTAGTTATTAGACGAGTTCTTGCAAAGTTATGTTGGAACGGCTCTGTGACTTTTACGACGATTGACACATTTTATGTGCGTTGTGGTGCAGTGGATATCGGCTCGGAACGAGAAATCGGGGAGCCGAGTTCGAATTCCAGTTGAATTCATTGTATTCACTTACCCTCAAATAACATTGGGAAATGTATTAAACCGTCTCTTCTCTCCAGTTATGGGTTAAATAACATGACAAATTGGGTTTTATAGCCTTGGCTGGCAACCAGTCTACCGCAGAAAGCAATGGCAACCTACTGCGAGATAGTCTTCTTCCCAGTCAGTCATGTCTCTTTCGAGACATGATCGCCCAAGCGTGTATCACGTATGGCACTTAACTGACTGACTAACCTGATCAGAAGTTTGTATTAAGATCGGTAATTGTGATACCGAGACAATAGAAATGATTCATCGATATTGTTTTGATGTGCACATGTGATTAGAAACTGGTCAAGTGTTGGTTTAAAATGATAAATATTTAGATCAACAAATGACGAGAAAAAAACCGTGAACTCTTTCATGAAGACCCTCCATTTGCGTAAATTGGAATCAGACAGTCGTTGGTTTTCAAACATAATGGAAGGTGGAATTAGGCGGTTATATTGGTATTCTTCCGAAAGAAGATTTTTTGGTGTAGATGATATTTTTGAACTCTATCGAGAGTGAAGACTACGTAACCCTCTGGTCACATTTGTTCATTTAAATAACACATGAAATATCATTTGCTGCAGTAATGGTGAGTATTTTTTTTATTTACGAGGGTCATTCAATAAATAAGGTGAATTTTTCGGTTTAAGAACTTCTAATACAGATAGAAGTCTCCCAGCAGTGTCACACACTTTTGCCATCTGTGCACAAGCTTCTGTATTCCTTCAGCGTAAAAATCTTTGAACTGATGTCTCAGTCAATCGCTCACAGCACTTTTGACTTCATCGTCACTTTCGTGCCTCTTGTGAACGCCTTCAAGGGACCAAACAGGTGAAAGTCTGAAGAGGCAAGGTCTGGGCTGTAAGGGGGATGTGGGAGCAGTTCCCAGCCAAGCTCGTTGATTGTCTGCACTGTTTGTGCTCTTGTGTGAGGCCTGGTAGCTGATCCTAGAGTAGGCAAAGTTATCATGGACAATTTCATGTGCTGTCCCAACAGATAGGCTCAAAGTCCTTGAATGTCATCCACTGTCACCCTTCTGTCAGACTGAATGATGTCATTGACTGATTCGATCACCTCAGGAGACCTCACTTCAGTAAGCCTGTCTTTATCCTCAACACTGCTCCGTCCTTCTTTAAACAATTTAGACCACTTGTAGACATTTTTTGGCTGAAACATGTGGCACCATACACAGTTGACATTCTCCTACAAATTTCAACTGGTTTGCACCCTTCAGCAACTAAAAACTTAATAACTAACCTCTGTTCAATCCTGGAGCATGCTTCTTGGTCGGCCATCTTTGTTAATCTCCAAAACTCTCAAAGATTTATTTCAATCAGCAAAAAAATTAAATCCCTTGGAAAAAGAAGTAAAGGAAAAAAATTAAAAAAAAGTAAGCTTCTATCTGTACTAGAAATCCTTATCCCGAAAAATTCACCTTATTTATTGAATGACCCTCGTAGAAGTCCTTATACCGAAAAATTCACCTTATTTATTGAATGACCCTCGTAGAAGTCCTTATACCGAAAAATTCACCTTATTTATTGAATGACCCTCGTAGAAGTCCTTATAGCGAAAAATTCACCTTATTCATTGAATGACCCTCGTATTTACATTCGCATTATTAAAAGAAATGTTACCGTTTAAAAGATGTTTTTGGACTCTATCGTGTCTGAAGATTGAATCTTGGCAGCTCCCGGTTATATTTGTTCATTTAAATAACATAAAATATATTATTTGCTGCAATAATGAAGAGTATATTTTAAAATATTTATCCACTATTAATCAACTAAGTTATTGTCCTACGCAACAATTGCCTGGTTGATTAAATTGTTGGTTCGTGAGTTTGGTGTGGGTCAGATCCATGGGCCGGGAGTGTGTATTTGAACTCATTGAAAATGGGCGAGCAAGAACTGAGCAGTACTAAAAATAATATCTAGAGGAGATATTAGCGAGACATGGGAAGATTAAATAAAGGGTTTAATTTCGAATTCATTGTTGGTTACGCGGATCGATATACACTTATCGATAACTCCACTTATTTTCGATATCTAAATTTTAAATTGAATTTTTAGAAACAGAATAGTTTTCTTGAAACTTTTTTTTTAGTTTTCATTGAAAGCTAAATGATGAAATTTACTATTTCCAGTAAGTAAAATTCTCTGGTGTATTTTAAACATAAATTATATTGATTAGAATCTAAAAATTTGAATTTTTTTTAACTTTTCAATTTTTTGCGCCATTTTTAAGCAATCAACACATTTGTAAACAAAGGTTAATTCTCGGGTCTAAAAATCTTGCAAAAATAAAATATAGTTTTTTGACTCATTATGTTTTAAAATTCAGCTAATTTAATGTTAAATTAATCTGATTTACACAAGTATTACTTATTTATAGCACGAAATTTAGAATAAAACTATTTCTTAAACACTGAGCTGAACTTTCTGACCTGACCGCCGTATTTGAAATATGTTGACAGCCAGATACGAAATGGTGTATGGCGATCACAAGTGACATAATTGTACAATTGTTTTCCGGTAAGTGGAAGACACCGTGAAACATATGACCTTTTAATAAACACATAGAAATTAAAAAAAATAAAAGCAAAAACTTAAAATACACACACACACACACATAACAAAATTGAACATTATTTAAAAAATATGATGGCTAGATGTTCTGTATTAAACCTTTCAATTTTCGATTAGTAAGTATAGTTTTCACTTTATAATCTACCAATATAACGTCTACAATTCTTGGAAAAAATTTAATATATTTTTCAAACTTTATAAATTATCATAATTAAAAAAACAAAAATGAAAGCAATTCTTTCAAAATGTCATTATTAAAAAATTTTCTTCAAACTCTAAATGTCTGAAATTTATATTATTTATTAAAGCAATAAAAAGCTTAGCTCATTCAATAATGTCGTAGCTTTATTGGATTTTTTACTATTTGGAGCAGATTTTCGGTAAAAGGGCTCCAATGGCTTACATTTCGGTAAAAGGGCTCCAATGGCTTACATTTCGGTAAAAGGGCTCCAATGGTTTACATTTCTCAATGCGTCCTACGTTTAATTAATAAAACCAATTTTGCCTACAAAATTTAATTTCTTGAAATTTTGTGAATGTACGTGAAGAAGGTTAACAGATGAAAAAAAATTTACCAATATTTTTTAAAAATAATGGTTTCAAAAATAATTTCGTTCATTTGTAAATAAGTTCTGAAGGTTTCTTTAAAATTAAAATTATTTAATTTTTGCGAGAATTTCCAAATTACTGTGTTTGCCATCGGAAAAATCTGTGAGTTATGTAATATTACGTTTTTCCTTGTAAATTCTCGTAACGTTTTGGCTCCGCGCCAAAGAAAATAAAAACAAGATTTTTATTAATATTTCGAACGTGTTTTCTAACACGTTCGAAATATTAATAAAAATCTTGTTTTTTTGTTCTTGATTAAAAATTAAAAAAAAAAATTAAGAAATGGTTTGATCAATAATAATCTTAATAATAAAAAAACATTTTGATGGAAAAAGTTCGTTTTTATTAAGTTTGGGACCTTTATTAATTCATACTCTGTTTTTTCTGCGATTTAGTGGATGAAGGCCGTGGTGCGGGGGAAGCACAATGACTGAAGCGCTTTGATGACAACAACAAAGAAGAGTTTGAATATAAACATGGCGAATAATGATAACTTTTATCCCAAGAAATCCAAAAAGAAAGTATTTTTTAATGTAGTTGTGACGTAAATAAGGTACCACTGGTAACATAAAATGAAATCGGCAAGACATCTTTAAATAAAGAACTCAAGGATAGAGTTCCGAGAAAGTTCTCATAGAATGTTCGTCAGAATACCGTTGGAGTCGGTCGAGACATAATATTATAACCGGTATGGCGAGTTATAACAGTGGTGACTAGGAATCGAATTTTATATATGGAGTAAAGCAAATCCCTTTTGCTTCGGTGCACATAATGACAGTGACGACGAAAAATTAGAACCACGTTGGCATAATTATTTACTTTGTTGTGCATAAAGAAAATCCCCAGGTATTCTTAAATATAAGCAAAAAAAAAAACAAAAACAAAAAACAAAAAAAAAAACAAAAAAAAAACAAAAAAACAAGAGCAACAACTACAAAAGTTAATTGAAATAATTCAGGAGAAAACAGAAATTCTCCAAATTCTTTAATTCTCGACATGCTGGCAAATGCCATAGCTGAATTCACATATTAATCAGATGATGGTATTACTTTTTCTGCTAACTTTAGAAGATATGAACAAATTTACAATGTAGCGACTGGGAAGACGAGAAAAAAGACTTTTGTTGAGTAAGTTAGCACCAGCAGAACATACAAAAAATATAATTTTGTACTACCGAGAAAACGAGGAGAAATTTGCTTTGAAGAAACGGTAAATATTTTGACTAAAAGTTTTAGCGAGAAAAGTTCTTTATTCAATACTTGTTATAAGTGTAT
>JBBBDQ010000998.1:0-42500 GCA_037127315.1 Ascarosepion bandense
GTGTATTAACATTTCAGTTCAGCCTCATATAATAGTTCTTTTCTAATAGTGATCTACATTTCTAAGTACTGACATTTTCTTATATTATAGCATTTCTATTGGAAATAAATTCGGATTGCATTTATAAAAATGCAGTTAGATAATTGCAATCATCTTTTTTTTCTTTCATTCATTTTCGTTTTGATTCGCAATACGATCACATAACAAAATTGTTAACAATGCATTTACATTATGCATGGAGGGAAACCTCATGAACGTCCTGAAAATGTAATCAACCCAACCAACCAACCAACCAACCAACCAACCAACCAAACTGTTCTGTTTTCTTTGGTAAGATTTGCGCATGCACAACACACAAACTCACACACACACATTTATATATATATATATATATATATATATATATATATATATATATATATATATAAATTGATCTATATTTATGAAGCAACCTTTCTTTTAAACAACTTTCAATCCGTATTTTATGAATTAAGAAATATAAAAATTGTACATAATTTTATGTATCAACTAAATTTGCATTATTTCTTCATATATATATATATATATATATATATATATATATATATATGAAGAAACCTTTTAACCCCAAAATTACAAAAAGGCTTTACAAACAACCAGATACTAAACGGATAAAGGTTTACACAAATGGTGAAAATCGTGATGAACGCAGCGTCTATGTTTGTGGTTCTTCTTTGGAAGAAATTCTTGAACAAGCCAAAGAAAAATTGGGGTTCTGGAAAAAGGCAAAGCTGTTGTATAGCAAAGAAGTCAAACTGATATATAAAGGGCTACTCATAAATTATAACATGGATATGTTACAATATCACTACAAAAGTAGCCATTTGTTCTTTGGACAAGGAATATTATTCCAACAATACTTGTGTATATATATACACAAGTATATATATATATATATATATATATATATATATTTCTTCATTTTGAACAAACAGCAGATCATCCAGCGAGATGATCTGCTGTTTGTTCAAAATGAAGAAAACAGACGAAACAATTCCAGGGAAAGTTGCGAGTTACAATCAGAGAAGGGATTATCATCAGAGGGTGATAAAAAAGAAACAGAGAAATTGTCCAAAGAAAGATATATATATATATATATATATATATATATATATATATATATATATATATATTCAATGGTGGCAGAGACACTTTGCCGAGGAACAGCTCTCTTTCTTTGGACAATTTCTCTGTTTCTTTATATATATATATATATATATATATATATATATATATATATATATATTCATTTTTAAACGTTTTTTGTGCAACCTAGGTTTTTAGAAACATGGGTTGCGTAATAACTCGTTTACAAACGAAAAATATTCAAAAATTCAACAATATAACTGCATTGAGCACTTTTTAATAAAACAGTATACTGGTTTAATTTAATTACGACCAATAAATAAATAATTATATATATATATATATATATATAGTGATGATAAACAATCCGTTGTAAGAAAAGTTTCCTTGATTAATAATCCAATTGAATCTAATGTAATACTCAACATATTGGTAAGACTGACGACTGATCTCTCATCTGCCGAAATAAACTATTCTCTAGATGAGGTGATCTGAAATTATAGTGTTTATATATATATATATATATATATATATAGTGATGATAAACAATCCGTTGTGTAAGAAAACTTTCCTGATTAATAATCCAATTGAATCTAATGTAATACTCAACATATTGGCAAGACTGACGACTGACATCTTCATCTGCCGAAATAAACTATTCTCTAGATGTAGATTCGAACATAGTGTTTATATATATATATATATATATATATATATAGTGATGATAAACAATCCGTTGTAAGAAAACTTTCCTGATTAATAATCCAATTGAATCTAATGTAATACTCAACATATTGGCAAGACTGACGACTGACATCTTCATCTGCCGAAATAAAACTATTCTCTGATGAGGTGATTCGAAATTATAGTGTTTATATATATATATATATATATATATATATAGTGATGATAAACAATCCGTTGTAAGAAAACTTTCCTTTGACACAACCAATTGAATCTAATGTACATCTAGCAACATATTGGCAAGACTGACGACTGACATCTTCATCTGCCGAAATAAACTATTCTCTAGATGAAGTGATTCGAAATTATAGTGTTTATATATATATATATATATATATATATATAGTGATGATAAACAACTGGCAAACTTTCCTTGATTAATAATCCAATTGAATCTAAATGTAATACTCAACATATTGGCAAGACTGACGACTGACATCTCATCTGCCGAAATAAACTATTCTCTAGATGAGTGATTCGAAATTATAGTGTTTATATATATATATATATATATATATATATAGTGATGATAAACAATCCGTTGTAAGAAAACTTTCCTTGATTAATAATCCAATTGAATCTAATGTAATACTCAACATATTGGCAAGACTGACGACTGACATCTTCATCTGCCGAAATAAACTATTCTCTAGATGAAGTGATTCGAAATTATAGTGTTTATATATATATATATATATATATATATATAGTGATGATAAACAATCCGTTGTAAGAAAACTTTCCCTGATTAATAATCCATTCGAATCTAATGTAATACTCAACATATTGGCAAGACTGACGACTGACATCTTCATCTGCCGAAATAAACTATTCCTCTAGATGAAGATTTGAAATTATGTTTATATATATATATATATATATATATATATATAGTGATGATAAAACAATCCGTTGTAAGAAAACTTTCCTTGATTAATAATCCAATTGAATCTAATGTAATACTCAACATATTGGCAAGACTGACGACTGACATCTTCATCTGCCGAAATAAACTATTCTCTAGATGAGGTGATCTCGAAATTATAGTGTTTATATATATATATATATATATATATATAGTGATGATAAACAATCCGTTGTAAGAAAACTTTCCTTGATTAATAATCCAATTGAATCTAATGTAATACTCAACATATTGGCAAGACTGACGACTGACATCTTCATCTGCCGAAATAAACTATTCTCTAGATGAGGTGATCTGAAATTATAGTGTATATATATATATATATATATATATATATAGTGATGATAAACAATCCGTTGTAAGAAAACTTTCCTTGATTAATAATCCAATTGAATCTAATGTAATACTCAACATATTGGCAAGACTGACGACTGACATCTTCATCTGCCGAAATAAACTATTCTCTAGATGAGGTGATTCGAAATTATAGTGTTTATATATATATATATATATATATATATAGTGATGATAAACAATCCGTTGTAAGAAAACTTTCCTTGATTAATAATCCAATTGAATCTAATGTAATACTCAACATATTGGCAAGACTGACGACTGACATCTTCATCTGCCGAAATAAACTATTCTAGATGAAGTGATTCGAAATTATAGTGTTTATATATATATATATATATATATATATATAGTGATGATAAACAACTGTTGTAAGAAAATTTTCCTTGATTAATAATCCAATTGAATCTAATGTAATACTCAACATATTGGCAAGACTGACGACTGACATCTTCATCTGCCGAAATAAACTATTCTCTAGATGAGGTGATTCGAAATTATAGTGTTTATATATATATATATATATATATATATATAGTGATGATAAACAATCCGTTGTAAGAAAACTTTCCTTGATTAATAATCCAATTGAATCTAATGTAATACTCAACATATTGGCAAGACTGACGACTGACATCTTCATCTGCCGAAATAAACTATTCTCTAGATGAGGTGATTCGAAATTATAGTGTATATATATATATATATATATATATATATATAGTGATGATAAACAATCCGTTGTAAGAAAACTTTCCTTGATTAATAATCCAATTGAATCTAATGTAATACTCAACATATTGGCAAGACTGACGACTGACATCTTCATCTGCCGAAATAAACTATTCTCTAGATGAGGTGATTCGAAATTATAGTGTTTATATATATATATATATATATATATATAGTGATGATAAACAATCCGTTGTAAGAAAACTTTCCTTGATTAATAATCCAATTGAATCTAATGTAATACTCAACATATTGGCAAGACTGACGACTGACATCTTCATCTGCCGAAATAAACTATTCTCTAGATGAAGTGATTCGAAATTTTAGTGTTTATATATATATATATATATATATATATATATATATATATATATATACTAGCGGCCATAATTATTAGGCCACCCCAGTGTTTTAAAATAATGATGTATTTCGTACATTTTTTTAGTATTTATTCCCAAGTGAATAATTGTAAATGAAAATAGAATGATTCATTTATTAATATTGCACAATAACATGTGCATCAAATGAATTTATTAGTATTTAACAATTACCTATATTGCAGTTTCATCAATGAAAGAATGAAGAAAATTTAGGATGATTCGGACGAGTTCATCATTGCTTCCTTGTTTTGTAAATTTTGCAAATTAATAATAACAAAAGAAGCATTCTATTTCATTTGGCAATAAATACTAAAAAATAGTATGAAATACATCATTTCTTTTAAAAAACTGGAATGGCCTCATAATTATGGCCGGTAACGTATATATATATATATATATATATATATATATATTTCTAATGAATTATATTTTAAATTGGACATTTTTTGTAATTTCAGACGTTATTTTAAATTAATAAATACTCGCATTTCAGTAGACGCTATGTTTATTTTAATGGTGTTAATTTCTCTAACCGACATGCACATCTGAAAACTTTTACAGAAAATGTAACCCATTCAATAAAAAAAAAATTGATCATATCTTATAACATATATATGTATATATATATATATATATATATATATATATATATATAAAATGAATTGTTTGAACATTAGTTTTTATCGATTCTCGTATTTAAGTAGATATTCTGTTTTTCAATTAAACAGTATTATATATTTATATCTACCGGCCTGATTATTTACGATAAATTTTTATTACGAAAATGTGTGCCATTCGGCAGGATTCGAACCTGCGACCCCTATTTACATAGGAGAAGCTACCATTTGATCTGGCACAGTAATTTTAACAATACGGTTGCTGAAGATGATCTCAGAAAGAAATTGAAAGTACTTGGGTACCTTGAGAAATGAATAATAGTAACATCTGTCAATGTTACAGCTCATTTCTGACAACTTTTAATAATAATACACAAAAGATTATCTGTGAGTATGAACGGATTTTATTAAAAATAAGCCGACACAGGGTTTGCAATTTAATTAATCACACACACACACACACACACACACACACACACACACACACACACATATATATATATGTATATATATTAGAAAGAACTTTAGATATATTACAATTTCATGGGTAATAAATATTTCGCCGCCAAATGATGACCTTGGGGCTCGTCAGACCCAAATGAAAATTGTTGTATCATTTGGGTCTGACGAACCGCAAGGTCATCATTTGGCGGCGAAATATGTATTACCCATGAAATTGTAGTATATCTAAAATATTTTTTAAATTATATTACTCAGTTAAATTAAACAAATAAATTTAACATTGAGTTCTTTTGAGTTCGTCTCGATCGGAATTTACCTGGAAAATATACCAAGTGTTCTACGTTATATATATATATATATATATATATATATATATATATATACGAACTAAATCTAAAGGTGAGCCAAAAGTCGACCGTGGTTTCACTTGCAGGATAGTCAGGACTTGGCGGACACAGCTTATGCTTTGTTTGTTTCTTTTTTTATTCCCCTTTACCCATTTGGTAGTACCCCTTTTTTATTCCCCTTTACCCATTTGGTAGTACCCCTTTTTTATTCCCCTTTACCCATTTGGTAGTACCTTTTGGGTTTGACGACTTACTTTACCGATTTGTTAACAGTAGGTTTTTCTGATTTCGGTCGTGATTAGTGCTACTGTTTTGTTGGTAGTTTTACTATATATATATATATATATATATATATATATATATATATATATCAGCATGCAGTCTAAGAATCTAAAGGAGTATCCTGTACATACAGTGGTAGGATAATTCTGTTAGAGAGCTCTAAACATATATACATATAAATACATGTAGAGCAAAGATAAGAAAAATTAAGGCAGACACGTTATTTCATGGTGAATCGGAAGTATGGGCCTATTTCAGGCGAACCATTATCAGCTTCCGTCCTATCCTTTGTAAAATAAAAACGAAAGCTGATGACGGTTCGCCTGAAATAGACCATACTTCCGATTCACCATTAAATAACGCGTCTGCATTAATTTTTCTTATATAATTTCTACATGAAATAGGTGTTGAGCAGCTTTTGATAAAGCTTTTTTCTGGTCTAATGTATCTCTGTCCAATAACTAGTAAGTCATTATTATATATATGCATATATATTGTGTATTTGGGCAGCAATTTCTCTTTTGTTCCGGATTCATTGAAAATGACAAACAGGGTATAATCATTAAGTTTTTATATATTTTTTCATGTGTTCCTTTGATTTTTTTCGTTTCAGAACTCAAATTATATACTTTCCTTGTTAGTTTTTTCAGTACAACCTGCATAAAATTACAAGATTCGGCAAAATCAAGATGATTAATAAGAGACGTAACGCAACAAAGATGTGGATCTACAGAAGAATGCTGAGGATGTTGTATATTATTTCGGCGATGATAAGCCTTGAACCGAAACGACGATCTTTTTTTCACTTATGACAAAACATAAACTGGATCGAAAATGAAAATCTTTTCGCTGATAAAATCGATGGACAGTAACAATTTTTATAAATAAAAAATATAAAAAATTTTTATTCGCTTTTTCTTCGGTGATTTAACGTGGAGTTTGGTCGTGCCTGGTAGGAGGTAAAAACGCACATCGAGGTAGCCAGACGGCTGCCGCCATATTTCATTGTTTGTATGTTTTTTGTGTTCTCAACTCAAACTGCCAGCTGCTATTGTTTGATTTACTAGATAGGCGAATCCGCCCGACGCCTGTTCCGTTGTACTCCGTCTCGCCTTTTTTTTAAAACTCCATCGTCAAAACAAAATCTAGCTTGCCGCCTGCATTTTCACACTTACTGACATCCAATTTTTTTCAAATCTTGCAACAACAATATGAAAATACTTCCAGGTGAGATTTTGATATGTTCCGGAAAGGGATATATATATATATATATATATATATATATATATATATATATATATATAATGTAACCAGGTAGATCAATCTAGTACGTAGACGTAATGACGGTACTCGTCGTATGCAGTATCCTGAGACGTAGGCGTAGTCAATAGACGTAGATCAATAGTCGTAGACCTCCAGTCGAAGACCTGTAGACCTCTGATGGAAGATCTGCGTCCTCACCTTCGTCTATATTTATGGCTGATACCAGCCAATCACATTCCAGAGAGGGGGAACCAAGGTGTATAAATATTCATTATTTATTCATTACATCAAATTCCACACTGACCCCAAAATATATAACAAGGATATGTACCAACGAAGTTTTAGAGGAAACAGAAACAAAAAGGGAATTTATACTGAAAATCTGGAAGAGAGAGTTGAAGTTTTTATGGTACATAATGAGGAAAGATGGCGTGGAAAATTTGAAACTCACAGGACTGTTTGGAGGCAAGAGGGACATAGGAAAACTACGCATAACATACTTGGTGAGCTTTTCTAAATAATTGACAAACAAGGTTTAGTAGAAATAAAAAAGAGAATTTTTTTAAGAGCTACGAAATACAGGAAATTGTGGAGAGCCACACTCTCTTATGATCGTAAGAGACATGATAAATAAAGAAAGACTACATTATCTTTTACAGATGCAGTTATCGTTGTCCGGGATATAACGTCTAATGAATGCCTCTCTTTCTCTCTTCTGTCTTTTCTCTCTTCCCCCTTCTCTCCCTTTCCATCCTTTTCAAAACATCATTATTGCTCACATGCTCTATCCATGATATCCGCAGCATCTTTCTGTAGAACCATATTTCAATTGCTTCAAGTTTTTTCTTCATCTTTGATGATATTGTCCAGCATTCAATGCCGTATTGAAGAACTGACATCACATAGCAATCCAGTACTCTCTTCTTTGTTTCCAATGAAATGTTCCTGTCTCTTAATACTGCACTCAGCTTCTGGAACGTGTCCTTCGCCATGCCAATTCGCTTTCAGGTAAGCTTATTTGACAACATATTTAGAGAGATTAAAATCAAATCCTTTCCGAATAGAGAATATTCAAAATTGAATATTCAAAAGACTATACTAAGCTGCAGACATTGCCATCACTTCATCTCTTTCTCTTGAGATTTTCATGATTCTATTGAAAATCTGTCTTGTCATTGTGCTCCGTTTTTCCATAGAATGAACTATCTACGGCTAGGTTTTCTCAGGCATAATTTCGGCCTATTTCAATGTGTTCCTCATACAATCTTTATACTTCAATTTCGGCTTTTGCTCTGGTCTATTTTTCCTTTAGCCAATTCACTGCTTATGGATAATATCGTGCTTCATCCTGACCGCATGACCACACCATCGCAACCGGAGCTAAGAACCAGAGACTGTATGCTGGTCGACTGACTGCGTTCGATATGAAAATCACTCACGTACATTTGCCATCGGATACACAATATACGGCGGAAACACTGTTGGTGAAACTGCTCCTGGGTCTTATCATGTGTCTCCAGTAAGTGACTCAGGTCACATAACGCATACAACAATGAAGACAAAAACCCAAGTATTGTAAACATTCAATTTTTTCTCAATCGAAATTCCACGCATTATATCTCGTGACGATTTTTATTTTTTATGAAATCTATTTAGCATGTTTATTCTGAAATTTCATAACATTTATTGATGTTCGGTTGTCTGTTATTTATGCTTAATGCTTCTGATATTTATAGTTCTGTATAATATCTGCGATGTAGTATTTTTGTGTTATTTGTAATGATTTATGAAATTTCTTGTGTGTTATTGTATAAGTTGCTGAGAACCGATTTAAACAAAGTATTATCAGAAAGAGAGCATGACCATAGGCACGATACACATACACTACGTGATACTAACATAGAAAAAATAAAAATCCTTCATCAAAAAATTTGTTTTTAAACACTAGATGTGCGCGTGCGCACGCACACACACACACACACACACACACACACACACACACGCACGCACACACACACACACGCACAATCACTTGACTTTTTAAAGCAACTTATTTCTTTTTATTAAAATATAAAAATACATTTAGGGACTACAAGCATTGCTTTTTAAGAACCATGAATGTGAACTTGAAGACGTGTACCCACTAAATATAACTTTTATAGTAATCAGGAATATATATATATATATATATATATATATATATATACAATTAAAAGAAAGTAACTTAGATCGCCAGATAAAAAGGGATCTCATAGGCAAGGCTAGGACGCCTAATAGTTTAAGAGATAGGCGTAATCTATGTTTGACAGAAAAAAATAAACTTTTTAAATTTCAATACCAAAATATACTCCTAAACATACTCCTAATTAGTCTTGACAAAAAATTAAATTTTATAAATTTCAAGATACTCCTTAACAAACGAAGGGAGATCGAAGGGAGTATGTGTCGCCATAGAAATAAATATAAATTACAATAATTATCTTATTCCCCCAATTAGTCTTGACAAAAAATTAAATTTTGTAAATTTCCAGATACTCCTTAACAAACGAAGGGAGATCGAAGGGAGTATGTGTCGCCATAGAAATAAATATAAATTACAATAATTATCCTATTCCCCCAATTAGTCTTGACAAAAAATTAAATTTTATAAATTTCAAGATACTCCTTAACAAACGAAGGGAGATCGAAGGGAGTATGTGTCGCCATAGAAATAAATATAAATTACAATAATTATCCTATTCCCCCAATTAGTCTTGACAAAAAATTAAATTTTGTAAATTTCCAGATACTCCTTAACAAACCAAGGGAGATCGAAGGGAGTATGTGTCGCTATAGAAATAAATATAAATTACAATAATTATCCTATTCCCCCAATTAGTCTTGACAAAAAATTAAATTTTGTAAATTTCAAGATACTCCTTAACAAACGAAGGGAGATCGAAGGGAGTATGTGTCGCCATAGAAATAAATATAAATTACAATAATTATCCTATTCCCCCAATTAGTCTTGACAAAAAATTAAATTTTGTAAATTTCAAGATACTCCTTAACAAACGAAGGGAGATCGAAGGGAGTATGTGTCGCCATAGAAATAAGTATAAATTACAATAATTGTCCTATTCCGTTAACTAGTCCGAATAAAAAGTTTTTAAAAATGTTTATAAAATTTGGCCAAGCAGTTACTTCCCGACCACCTACCACAACTAACTCTTGGGTCAGGTCACATACTTCCTACTACCAAGGAGAAATTAGTACTAAATTCCTTTTCCCAGCCCAATCCAATGAAAACTAATACATTCCAACCCCTTCCTTTGCCTAAGCTAACTCCTGGGCTTGGAGTTTTTTCTCATTCTCTCTTTATAAGGGGTCAAAGAATGCATGATTTAAAATGACATATTGAAAATGGCTCTTTCCCCATTAAGTTATATATATATATATATATATATATATATATATATATATATATATATATCTATTGAACAGGTGAAGAGGCTCATCCCTTGTTTCCTGTTTAGGATGCGGTTTCCGGCTTTCTCTTTTCTATTCTTTTTACCCTTACGTAGCCCCCTGCGCATCAGTGGCATTACCGCCTTGCTTGGGGTGATATGATTAAAAAAAAAAATATATCGAAATTGATTGTATTCAAACCAGGTTTAAATTGTTTAATGTAGAGTGCTTCGAGGATTTTTAGTTTCTGTTATTTTCTTGTTTGAGTATGTACGTGTTATCAACAAGCGTTTTTCTCAGAAGTGTGCGTTGATAACCGTGTTGTTCTAAATGACGGAATATATTTGAATTTTCATTTAAGTGCAACGTCAGACGCCGTGAGAGCGAATTTGTAGTGTGGCCAATGGAGATATTATTGAGGTTGTTAGAGATACATTCTCTAAATGGACATATGAATTTATATACTACGTTGGTCTTTTGCAAATCACTAACGGTGGGGAAAGAGTCGTTGCGGACGAATGAATTGGATGTAGTGGATTTAGTGTAATATATAATAAACTTAATTCTTTTGTTAGAGTCTGTCGGAGAAATATTAGTATTTATGAGTTTTTTTAGGATGTTTTCATCTAGTTGGTAGTTGGAGTGCATCTGGATACGGTATAAGAGAGTGATATGTTTAGGATTGGTTGGGTTAGTATCATGTGTTGTTTTTTCCATGTTAAGCTTTTTAAGAAAATAACGTATTTGTTCACCAACTATGTAGTTGGGAAAATTATTATTGATGAGTTGTTTTATGTTTTTTTAGTTCCCTGTGGAAGATCTGATTTGTAGATGAATTGACTTTTGCACGATATAATATATTTTTTATATATATTCAAAGACAGCAGCAAATTGCAAGTTCTGTGCTGGTCACCAGCCGATGCTATATAACCTCCTCCGTCCTGCTATTAACCCCTTCCAAACTAGTTTTGAATTCAAAGTCTCCTTCTTCCCGACCTGCTATTCTTTTATAATTAGGTGGGGATAAAAACGCTGGATTCATACTCTTCTCATTGGTATTAGCAGGCAAGTGAATGTTATGAATTCTACTAGAATTCGAACTCTGCTCTCCAAGTCCCCAATCTGAGGCATTATCTATTAATCCACCGAGCCTCCTTTCTCTCTCTCTCTCTCTTTCTCTCTCTCTCTCTCTTTCTCTCTTTCTCTCTCTGTATGTATGTATATATATATATATAAAATAAAATAAATTTTCAAAATTCAAAAATGTTGAATGAACTTTTCGACATAAAATCCCGAAAAGAAATTTTACATCTCCTCAGCAACGTACATCTTTCAAAATGGAAATAAAAATAAGTTTTTCTCAAATTAGTAGACAAACATAAAACATAAAAACATGCAGATAAAAATAAAAATAAATTCTCAAATTTGTAGACAAAAATTTTAATAATAATCCTTTACGGAAAATTTTTAATAGGTACACTCTAAAAATCAGCTATTCTTGTACCTCTAATATGGACAATATCATAAATTCCCATAATAGACATATTCTAATGAATTTACGTAATACTGACTTTGGGTCCGGAATTTTGAATGATTGCAATTGTAGCACTTTGGACGCCTGCCCGGTGGAGGGCGAATTTAAATCCACCCAGGTAATTTATGAAGCCCATAATTCTCCATCAAACAAAAATAATTACCTGACTTATATTGGTATGTCTGCGGGACCTTTTAAGCAGAGATTTTACAACCACAGATATTCATTTTCGAACTCCGGTTAAAAATACCAGTCACCCCTTTCACTGAGATTCTGGAAAATGAAGGAAGAAGGACTGGACCCTGTAATTAGCTGGAAACTAATAGGTTCAGCCCGTATTCCGAGGAATTTCCGTGATAGGTGCTGTCTGTGTCTGCTAGAAAAGATTCTAATATTAAAGTATCCTTACCAGCACCTACGCCTGAATTTTAGAAAGGAATTCATTAGTAAGTGCCGTCATAAAGCGAGTTTTGTGAACACGTAAATTTTAAATTCTAGTTTTTTAATTTTTAGGATGTTATGTATAAATTTAATGGTCTTTGATGAATTAATTTAACTTTAAATAGTATTTAACCCCTCTACCTTCCTCTCCCAGTCTCCTTTGTTTGTCTACCTTTTAGAAAAAATTACTAATTTAACCCCCCGTTTTCCTCTGCTAGTAAATATACCTTTTTCACATTATAATTTTTATAAATTTTTATATAAAAATTTTTTTTTTAAATTTTAATTTATATTTTCTTTAATCTTCATTCTTATTTTTATTTTATTTTATTTTATTTTATTGAGTTTATCGATACCCAGAGGTATCTTTAATAAAATTAATTTTTAAAAAATTTTCATTCTTTATCTACTTTATTCCCCTAAATTTGCTTTTACTAAAAAGTCTCTTTTTCTAATACTTTAACCCATGTATAAAGTTATTTTTATTTGACACGTATCGAGCGTTTCTAATATGAAAATGTTTTCTTTTTTTTTCTTTTTCCTTTTTTCTCACCTTTTTTCCTTTCTATTCTTCTCTTTCCTTGTCTTTATTTTTCTTACCACCCACTTTCCGTTTTGTTTAACCATAATTCTCAATTTAACACCACCCCTAACCCTTTTCCTTTGTAAGCCAGACGAATCCAAATTTTCCATTTCTTCACTTACAACTCTATCTAAAAGTTAAAATCTAAAAATAGATATGATTTACTTCCGTAATTATTTGTGACGTAAATTTCTCAAATATTAACCGTCTTTTTTTATTTTTATTTTATTTTATTTTCTCTCTCTCTTTTTATTTCTATTTTTATTTCGATTTTGAAAGACGTACGTTGCTGAGGAGACGTAAAATCTCTCTTAGGGATTTTGTGTCGAAATGTTCATTCAACGTTTTTGAATTTTGAAAAAAATTATTTTACTTTATATTAGCTCTGTAATTTTAATTACATTGAGCTCTCCTCCTGTCTCATTTTTTAATATTAAAATTGTTAATATTAATTAGAATCAGGTTCTTGGGATTTACCTTCCTACTTTTCCGTTTTGGATTAAAGTATTTTAATGATATATATATATATATATATATATATATATATATATATATATATATATATATATATACACAATACGTATCGAGCACTGTGTTGTTAAGGTTTCGTCTTTCAAACGTGCACTAGACGCATTGTTCTTGTGCGCGGTTTGTTTCGTTTTTTTAACCTACGAGGTAGTCCTCTTTGGGTTATTTGACGATTTAAGTTACTGTTAAGTTAGCATTGTATTTTCGAATGTTTAGTCAATTATTACTAGTGCTGCCTTACTGTGATTAAGTTCATTATATATATATATATATATATATATATATATATATATATATATATATATATATATATCGCCGACTGACGCCGATTCGGTCGGGTTTCAATCCTGGGTTAGGAAGCGAACGACGGAGTCTAAGCCGTACTGATGAGTTGTGATACAGCGAAACAGATCTGTCTGCGGATGGCTATATATATATATAGCACATGGTGAGTGTTTATGGTAATAAAACAACTCACGATTTTAAATAACGGAACAAAAATTAGCCCTGCACCCAACCCCGAAGGACCATTCTTGGTCCTTATGTTTACTGCGCCTGGTATTCCCAAATGGCCACCCATTTAAGTACTGACCAGTTTTTGTGTCGCACATGGCTGTAGGCCGAGAAGGGATGGTGGTAGTGGGTTTTTTGTTCAATTGAGTGTGTAGTGGCATGAGGGATTGGTCTGGGAACTGCTTCTACTATGGTGTAGGGGGTAAGTATAATAACTATGACCTCTCCCGTCGATTATAGGCATTTAAGTATGTTAGTAGAGGTGTCGAAATTTATTTTATTTAGGCTAGGTTTAAACTGTTTGAAAAATGGACCTGTCTAATTTTCTCTGTATAACTCCATTCTGTTAATAATAATTTAAATGTTCTATGTTCACTGAACATTAAATGTTCATCCTTTGATAATGGCTGATGTAATCCGAAAGCTCAGACCTGATAAAAGAATCAACAATTATTGCGATTTCTTGTCGTCTTTCCATGACAACACTATCAAGCTAATTAGATCATACGAACGGATCTTACACAAAATAGACAGAACTTGTCTATATTATTTAATGAAACCTGTATTAATATATATATATATATATATATATATATATATATATATATATATATATATATATATTCAACACAGCTACAGTGAGTCGATTTTTTTTTTCTTGGCGTACACGAATCGATTTAAAAAACAAGAAAAATAAATCACTAAAATTACCATTGTGCCTGCATGTTTATTTACTTAATGACTGAATCTGAGAAGGTGCGGATGGTGTTTATGGTAGGAAAGAAAATTAAGTGTTCAGAGTTCAATTCGAGCTTGATTCTGTTTCGTTCACTTCGCGTTAATATCCTTGGGAAAGGCATGAAGGCATCTTCTTCCAGTTATGATGTCTTCCAGTTAGAAGACGTTACTATCATTTGTAGTATGACAAAGTAAAATTATCCTTCCCTGGACATTCCATTGGTTCCGTTAGTAATATAAGATTACAGTAAAGTAGCTTCTATGGACATTACTTTTATAGATATTTTAATAAAATTACACTTTGTGTTATCGTTATTTTACTATCCAATACCTTTATGATAGTAACGTCTTCAAACATAAAAGTATTGGATAATAAAATAACGATAACACAGAGTGTAATTTTGTTAAAATATCTATAAAAGTAATGTCCATAGAAGCTACTTTACTGTAATCTTATATTACTAACGGAACCAATGGAATGTCCAGGGAAGGATAATTTTACTTTGTCATACTACAAATGCTAGTAACGTCTTCAAACATAAAGGTATTGGATAATAAAATAACGATAACACAGAGTGTAATTTTGTTAAAATATCTATAAAAGTAATGTCCATAGAAGCTACTTTACTGTAATCTTATATTACTAACGGAACCAATGGAATGTCCAGGGAAGGATAATTTTACTTTGTCATACTACAAATGATAGTAACGTCTTCAAACATAAAGTTATTGGATAATAAAATAACGATAACACAGAGTGTAGTTTTACTAAAATATCTATAAAAGTAATGTCCATAGAAGCTACTTTACTGCAATCGTATATTAAGCGGCGTATGCACAGACCATAACCAAAATACTGTACGCTATTTTGTGAGAGATTTTGAAAGAGAAAATGTTTTTTTTTTTATGACTGAAAAATCATGGTTCCTCTGTCCATTGTAAACAGAAAAGACCAATTGAGTAATAACCAAGGGTGTAGGGGCCAGAAATTTCGTTATTAGGTCGCGGGATACGACAACAAACCTACATATTTTTACTATATTGTACAGTACACACACCTATATACACACACAATTACTGCTACAACCACTAGCTTAAGCTGCTACTGCTACCGTATTGCTATAGGCTCTCTTCTCCTATTCTCTCCCTCTTTACTACTCTTCCGTTTGGCAAAGGTGAGAGAAAGGTTGAGGAGTGTAGCGTTTATAGGTTATAAAAAGAAAGAGGGGAAGGAAAAGCTAGTGTAGAGGGTAAGTTTGTTATCTTTCTTCAGTGGCGTAACGGACGGAGGAACTAAGTAACTAAGTAACTAAATAACTAAGGAAGGAACAAGTAGAATTATTATATGATTGTCTGGTCCCGGGGATTCGACACCCGCAACAGCACTAAAGAGGTAAAATCGGTGGAATGTGGATACCGGAGCGACGTTTGTGGCGAGAACTATGCAATACTTGGCCTCAGCTCAGGAGCACCCGTTTGGACATCCCACTTTAAAAGGACCTTATATCACATTTCGTAACGAGTGCAAATCAGGTTGGTAACCTTACTGTATTACAATGGATATCGGCTCAGCACGAGGAATTGGAGAACCGAGTCGAATTCCAGTTGTGTTTGTTGCCTTCAGTTGCGCGCAAATATCATTGAGAAAGTATTTGTCTATATTTCTGAGATGAGGTAGTATTTACATTTACATCTTTCAGACTGTTGTCTTCATCTTTATTGCCGTGTTTATGACGTTTCGGCTGTTGTACGCTCTGGCCTTCTTCAGGTGATTGGAATTTTGAACCGAACCTTTTATTTCGAACATTAGGGTATATAATTCTCATTCCATGTGCGATGCCACTTCCGACTACTATGTAATTATCTCCCCTTACCTCGACTCTTTGAATTATTTGTCTTTAAAGACACATGGCCCAGTTTATATAGGCATTTGTTAATTCCAGTAAATTGACCCAAACATTTGTGAGTTTAATACCTGGCTACAGCAGTGGTGAACAAATAACTTGAAAAGTTAAGTTAAAGGGACATAACTAAATGGCATTGTACATGAAATGAGAATGATATACCCTAGTTATCGAAATAAATGGTTCGGTTCAAAATTCTTAGCAACTGAAGAAGCCCGGAACGTACAACGACCGAAACGTCGTATCCTTAGGAAAGGCATTAACCCTTCTTTTTCCCTCCAGCTATGGATTGAATAGCAGAACAGACTGAGTTATATAGCCTTGGTTGTCAACCAGTCTACCGCAGAAGAAATGGCAACCAACTACAGGAAAATCTTCTGCCTAATCATATCAATAGACATGATCTTCCAAACGTGTATCACGTATGGCACTTAACTAACTGAATCAGTTTGAAAGAGTGTAACAAGTTTGGTGCTTAACAGTCATCCACTGTAATGAGTAAATTCAACATTGTTTACCTTCGCTTAAGAGGAAAATCGGTGCTTTCAGGAATTATAATGAATTTTTTTATTTATCAATTAACATGTTAAAAAAGATATTAATTTTCATTGTATAATCGGACACTGTCATTATTCTATTGTGTAAACTAAATCATTGCTTAAACGTGTCTCTTATGAACTAAACCATTGTTCAAAAATATCCTTTGTGAATTACACAATTTTTCAAACATATCTTTTGTGAACAAAACCATTTTTTAAAAAAATATTTCGGATTCTAAGTTGTTATCATAGGCGAATTTTTCGTCAGGAAGTGAACTTTTATTTGACAATTCTCTTTTATTATTTGACATTTTTTTTTATTATTATTTGACAATTTTTTCGGCAAATCTTTTGAACTTTGCGGGGAATCATCTCCACGCGTTGAAAACAAAGTAAAAACGAGACGACTAAAATTGCTATTTGAAAAGTCTTCTTTCTTTCCGACGTAATTTTATCGAGATACTAATTGGTCGACAACAAAACAAAACTCGAATGCGCCAATTAAAGCAACGAAAAAAATATCTTAGGAGAGCCTGGGGTAAATAAAATAATAAATCAAAATTGCTATAAAACATAGTTTAAAGAAAGTAGAAGAAAATTACTGTAAAAGAAAGGAAGAAGAAACATTTTTAAAGTATTAGATTTAACCGTATCAAACGGAGTAAAACTATTCTCACAATTTATTGTCTTTTAACACTCTCCATCTAATAGGCCCTTCAATGCACTCCACTTTCTAAATCAATACACTATACTTTCTACATTTTTCTTTTACGGCCAGTTCATAGAGTGTAATGATGAAAAACACCTATTCCTCAGATAATGGACTCTCCCTCCTCAGAGTTAACGAAGTTAACTCGGGAAGTTCTTGGGAAATAATCATTGGGGAATTTTAAATGTTGTTATTTTCTGCCCATGCCCTCCACTGAAAATTGTACATATGGGAGTTAAGTAGGACTACATAGAGCAGCTGAGGTATTATGGTGGACGTGGTAAGAATGGTAAGTAAAAATGTGGTATTATGGTGTTAGATTTTTTGTAAGTGTGCCAGGATCGATGAAAGGGAATATCTAAGTTAAACTAGGACAGATGATGACCAGCCTTCCCCATCCACGTTTTAGGCCTTGTGCCACATTTGTACCAATTGTACAATAAATATTGAAGTTCTTGAGAAGTTCTAGAGAGTTCTTTAGAGTTCTTTAGAGTTCTATTTGAGTTCTGTAGAACTACTAGGAAGTTGATATTAGTCGGTAGTTAGCCGAATACTTAGGAGTCTGCTTACAGTGGAATATTAATAAGTTCCTAACATTTTGGGTGCGTTAAGTCGATTAGCAACCGACATAGCACAGTTATAACCTTCAGTGCGAAAACTACTCCACAACATAGAGTAACAGTCGCCCAGAATTGGAGGTTGATCTTAAATCTGGTCTTTTCAATGTGGGCGAAGATTAAGAGTTTGTAAAAATATGGAGATGGTTAATATTTTTTGAATTGGCCTTGTGTGAAATATGACCAAACTTCCTACAACTTACAGGTTTTATCCTGAATTATCATAAAGGGAGTTCTGTGTAAAAATAAAAGTCTACCTTTTGTATGTTCAAATAGAAATTTATTAATAAAAAAGAATAACATGAATTGGTAGAAGTTAATGTTCAATGAGAAACAGTATTGAGAAGTTAAGGGTATCAAGAGTTCGTAGTAGTCCTTGCAAGAATGAGTTTATGTGTATGTAGGCAGGAACGTATGTGTTTATGTATGTAGGAGCGTTATTATTGGCTAGGATTGTCTTTGAAGTATTCGCTCAGTCTTAAAGAGTTCCGTTCTGTTATCAAGTATAAGAAAAGGAAGACGGGTGAATAAAGAGGTGAGGGACAAAGTTAAAGATGATAATAATAATAATAATGATTGCTCAACGTTTGTCAAGGGTACGTGTTAATTACGGTCATCTCCTTTCTCTCTGTCGAGAGTCGAATTTGCTCCGTTTTTTATTTCGTTTGTGAGGCTCAAAAAGGTAATTTGGGAATTCATTCCCGGATGTGATTCTGAGCTTTCTACTGGAAGACAAACACACTTCGCGTCGGCTCGCGAAAAGGGTCCGTAAAATAATTTGTTTCTGATAATTGAAGATTATTTGAATTTGTTTTTAGATGTTTTCTAGTTTTGCATCGAGGTGTGAAATTTCACGAGTATTGTTTTAGATTCGATTTTGCATGTGTGCTAACCGAAATTCGAGTAAATTCGTTTATTTCTAACAAAATCAATGAGTCAGTGTTCAGCATTTGAATTTTGATGTAGATCTTGTTTTGTTCACGGCTGTAGAAACTCAAAGAAAGAAGTTTATTATTCAGTGCATAATTAATTTGTCACGAAACATTAAACCTTTTCCACTTTCTTTATGTCTTGTTTAATAAGATTTTATTAAAAATGATATATAATTTGGCGGAGTTTTGGATAAATAAATACCGGATTAAACTGATTGAATTTAATTATGACATTAATTTCACCAAATAACGTTCTTAAATGATTTTCAATTTTGTAATAAGAAATACTAGCAGTATAGCCCGGCGTTACTCGGGTGTAATGAAAGCTTTAAAACTAACCCATGGTCCTGGAGCACAGACTCAGCCTAAAAAATATTTGTGTAAAGTTTGGTGAGAATCGGATAAAAATTGTGGCTTTGTATAAAGGACATACAGACAGATAAACAGACACACACACACACACACACACACACACACACACACACACACACAAACATCTTGCCTTATATATATATATATATATATATATTATTGATTTTCTGTACTATTGTAAGAACTGCAACCTTGAAACTTCTGAATATCGTTTCTTATGTCTTTGTCTATGAGTGTATCAAATTTGATTAAAATCGGACCACTCCTTCTATAACCCGATTTTTTCGATTATCGATTTTCGATATTTATTGAGGGTACCTCGACACAAAGCCTAGCTAACACTCGCATATGCTTATAGTACAACTGTGTACATTTTCAAGAAAATCGGTTCAACCGTTTTGTAGTCTATAGGTAACGGACACACACACACACACACACACACACACACACACACACACACGCGCGCACACACAGAGACAAAGTTCCATTTATAAATAAGTTTACATAATCTATTTTTGTTGTTTTTAACGGTAAATTAGCGATAACCCGATATTTGTAGCTGCGTCTTTTTTTATTTAATCAATAAATGTTGAGAAAAATTGAAAGAAACTTAACTGGTAATTTTTAAAAGTTTTGTAGCATAAACAATTTCTCTTTTTGTTGGGGATCGCCTCTTTGTGCATAATAATGGAATCGCCTGAGTGTACATATGATCCTGCCTATAGAGAGAACAACAGTCAGAGAGTTGAGTAGTTGGAGTTTGATCTGGAATTTTAGTTTTTCTCATCTGAGTCCATCCTGCCTATATAAAAATCTACCATCCGCCCGTGAATTGAATACTGCTGCCACATCTGGTCGGGTGCCCCTGCTATTCACCTCGAGGTTCTTGACAAAATCCAACAGAGAATCTGTAATGTGATCGATATCGACTTGGCAGCTCGGCTTCAGGCGCTCTCTCACCGGCGTGACGTGGCATCACTGTGCCTCTTCTATAAATACTTTCACTGCTTCTGCTCCAATGAACTTAAATCACTAGTGCCCCCTAGGTATGAATTTACACGCGCTACTAGATTGGCAACTAGGCCCCCACTCTTTTAAAGTGAAATCGATAAAATATAACCGCAATTTCTTCTCTAACAGCTTTTTTCTCGCACTTCCCGCCTGTGGAATTCCATATACTTGCTTCCCCGACAGCTACAATCTCCAGGAATTTAAATGTAAGGTCAATAGACATCTCCTATCTCACTAACTCGCATCCTTTCTCTCGCACTTCCCGCCTGTGGAATTCCCTTCCGTATACTTGCTTCCTCGACAGCTACAATCTCTAGGAATTTAAATGTAAGGTCAATAGACATCTCCTATCTCACTAACTCGCATCCTTTCTCTCGCATTTCCCGCCTGTGGAATTCCCTTCCGTATACTTGCTTCCCCAACAGCTACAATCTCCAGGAATTTAAATGTAAGGTCAATAGACATCTTCTATCACATTAACTCGCATCCATTCTCACAAGCTCTTTTCTCATCTACTCCACCCCCATCCTCGGTAACCTCATCCGTCTATTACCCTCCTCCTGACATTTCCTATAACTAACCCCTCTTTCTCGTCGCTTTCCCCTATGTAACCCACTGCGCAAAAGTGGCAGTGGAATGCCTTGCTTCAGGTGAGATGCTTGTAAAAATACTTCTGTAATGTGGATATAAAGTGGGAGATCAATTCTACGTGACAATGAATATATAAACTGATCCCTCACTTTTTGACCACTGCCATCCTTCTCTTAGCCGCTTCCTGACACTTCATATAATCTGACACTCTTTCTCATCACTATCCCCGATGTAACCCCTGCGTAATAGTGGCAGTGGAATGCCTTGCTTCGGGTGAGATGCTTATAAAAATACTTCTATACTGTTATAGTGTGGTTATAAAGTGGGGGATCAATTCTACATGACAATGAATATATAAATTGATCCCTCACTTTTTTATCACTGTCATCCTTCTCTTAGCCGCTTCCTGACACTCCATATAATGTGGCACCCTTTCTCATCACTTTCTCCTATGTAACCCGTTGCGCAACAGTGGCAGTGGAATGCCTTAATTTTGGGTGAGATGATTAAAATAAATATATTACATAAATAAACATATTACATACATAAATTACTAAACATATTACATAAAAACATAAATTACTAAATTACTAAACATATTTAATTACTGAACATATTACATAAATAAATTACTAAACATTATTTATTACTCAACATTTCACATAAATAATTAGTAAACATATCACATAAACATAAGTTATTAAATCACTAAACATATTACATGAATAAATTACTAAACATACTTAATTACTAAATATATTACTTAAATAAATTACTAAACATATTACATTAATAAACATTAATTACTAACATTATTATACCTATTTAATTACTAACATTACTAAATTAATAAACATATTTCATTTCTAAGCATATTACATAAATAAATTACTAAACATATTACATAAAAACATTTTACATAACTAAATTACCAAATATATTTAATTACTAAGATTACGAAATTACTAAACATATTTATTTACTAAATATATTACATAAATGAATGACTAAACATATTATATGAATAAACAGATTACATAAGTAAATTACTAAATATAATTACTAAACATATTACATTAATAAATTACTAAGCATATTACTGACAAGTTACAAAACATATTACTGATTATATTACTATTACAAATGGACTTGCCTATAGGAAGATATCTAGTCAGTTAAATGTGCCATTGAGTTCAGTTGGTACAATAATTCATCACTGGAAGGCGTATCATCCCATTCGTCCGTGAAAAAGCACTGGTCGTCCTAGAAAGGTAACGTACGGCAAAATTATTGGCGAGAAAAGTTTTCAACGAGCGGCGAGTTATGATTCAAGAGCTTCAGGGAGGACGAGAGGTAAGTCGAGTAAAAGTGAGTAGGATACAATCAGTCATTCATGTCGTCGATATGACATCTTTTCCAGAACTCCAAGACCAAAAAAAAAAAAAAAAAAACAGTATTTACATTATTCGGCCTTTATCCTCATCTTTGTTGCCATTTGTACGACGTTTAATAACAGATCATTCTATTTGTCTATATTTCTGAGATGAGGTAGTATTTACAGTATTGACATTATTCGGACTATTGTCCTCATCTTTGTTGCCATTTGTACGACGTTTAATGATAGATCATTCTATCTGTCTATATTTCTGAGATAAGGTAGTATTTACAGTATTGACATTATTCGGACTATTGTCCTCATCTTTGTTGCCATTTGTACGACGTTTAATAACAGATCATTCTATTTGTCTATATATCTGAGATGAGGTAGTATTTACAGTATTTACATTATTCGGACTATTGTCCTCATCTTTGTTGCCATTTGTACGACGTTTAATAATAGATCATTTTATTTGTCTATATTTCTGAGATGAGGTAGTATTTACAGTATTTACATTATTTAGACTATTGTCCTCATATTTGTTGCCATTTGTACGACGTTTAATAATAGATCATTCTATCTGTCTATATTTCTGAGATGAGGTAGTATTTACAGTATTTACATTATTTAGACTATTGTCCTCATATTTGTTGCCATTTGTACGACGTTTAATAATAGATCATTCTATCTGTCTATATTTCTGAGATGAGGTAGTATTTACAGTATTTACATTATTCAGCGGAATATAGTCCATATCTTTCTTTGCCATTTGTACGACGTTTAATAATAGATCATTCTATTTGTCTCATATTTCTGAGATGAGAAATCCTGTTGTATGTCAAGCCACACTCATCATCAGAATAAAAAAAAATGTAGTAGACTCAGTTTAGTTACTGTTAATATGGCCATTCATGAGGTAGCACTGGGTTACCAGGCACCAGTAACTCTCATACAATGACCTGACCTCCGAAGTAGCATGATCCTGGGCATGACGTTAAAATGCATCCAGCAGCAAGGCCTCTGATTAGAAGATTGTGAGGAGGATTGAACCACCTGTTAATTACGTTTGTTACCAGGTCCACCCTTACCCGGAGTGGTAGCACCTGTTAGGGTTCCAGCTTTGCAAGTATAAAAATAGACTTTTATAGAAATATATACATAAAAATAAACTTTCATGGAAAAATATACATTTTTGAAGGAATAATATTACCATCACACATTTTTGCAGGAAAAAAATTCTCAGCAAAGCATTTTTGAATACAAAACTAGAAGACATTTTCAGTTTTCTAAAATAAAAAAAGAATAAAAACGAAAACATTTCATTAAAATCTTATTAAATCAATCTTCTCACTATCACCAAACATTAAAAAACAAAAACCTTCAAACCCCACCTTTTGGGCATTAAATAACCCACAGAGGTTGATATGCCGTTAAACAAAACACAAACTCAAAATCTGACTAAATCAACCTTCTCATTATAACTGAACATTAAAAAACAAATACCTTAAAACCCCACATTTTTGGCATTAAATAACCCACAGAGGTTGATATGCCGTTAAACAAAACACAAACTCAAAATCTGACTAAATCAACCTTCTCATGATAACTGAACATTAAAAAACAAATACCTTAAAATCCTACCTTTTGGCATTAAATAACCCACAGAGGTGTTGATATGCCGTTAAACAAAACTCAAACTCAAAATCTGACTAAATCAACATTCTCACTATAACTGAACATTAAAAAACAAATACCTTAAAACTCTACCTTTTTGGCATTAAAACACCCAGAAAGGTGTCGATATGCCGTTAAACAAAACTCAAACTGAAACTTAAACCCGAAGTCGCTAATAATATTAGTGAAAATCTTATTAGTTTATCATAGAAATCAAGGATTATCAAGATAATCCAGTTCCAGCCCAGATAAGTAGCTACTGGTAACATGATGCTTATCAAAGCAGAAAGTGAATATGGCGAGCCGAATTCAAGTTCCGGTCTTGTCTAATGCTCTTACTTTTCGCTAATGCCTCTGAGAAAGGCCTGAATCCATTTCTCCCTCAAACTCTTTGAGTTAAACAAGATATACCGTACTTTCTAGCTAAGGTGAAGAACCATGGAGAACCCTCTATGTAACCCCCTGCGCTATAGTGGCAGTGGAATGCCTTGCTTGGGGTTACACGATTAAAAAAAAGCAAAGATAAATGATCTCGCTATACGGTACATGATCGCTGTACGGTCGTAAGAATCGTGGCATTTAACAAGCATAAAATGTAACCGTTTATCTCAGCATCAGATATATTTTGCACTACGTTCATCAAATGAGAACCACGTGTCTCCCAAGGTGAAAATTACAAATCTTAATTTCTTTAGAGAAATTTATCTAGGGAAGGAATTAAAAGTTCTATCAACTGAACCATTAAAATAAGCATTTTATATATAATTTTTGTCTGAATTTCTGGCATGTGGAATTATGGTGAAAATTACAAATCTTAATTTCTTTAGAGAAATTTAGACAGAGAAGGAATTAAAAGTTATATCAAGTGATTCATTGAAATAAGCTTTTTTATATATAATTTTTGTCTGAATTTCTAGCATGTAGAATTATGGTGAGAATTACAAATCTTAATTTAGGAAAATTTTGTAATTTGCTTGAACCGTTATGACAGCAGCAGCAGCAGCAGCAGCCAGAAATGACCATTCGTTGAAAGGCACGAAGTCAGACGCAAGCTCTCCTACCATTCTGAAGATGAGATTTGGATCTCGAAATATGAAAGTATAATAAATAGATAAAACCCAACATCTTCTTTACCTTCTTTTATTTCACTAAACGCACTGTGACAGCCTTCAAGACCTAACTATAAATCTTAATTTATTTAGAGAAATTTAGACAGGAATTAAAAGTTATATCAAGTGATTCATTGAAATAAGCTTTTATATATATCATTTTTGTCTGAATTTCTGGCACGTGGAGTTATGTACATTATTTACTATTATTTAAACTCGAACTATTGTCCTCAACTTTTTTGTTATTAACGCAACGTTTTGACCATTGTATCCTCCTTCATCAGATGCTTCTTCTTCTTCTTCTTCTTCTTCTTCTTCTTCTTCTTCTTCTTCGTCGATGTGCCTTGTGTCTTCAGGACGTAGGTGATCATGGCTTTCCACGTCTCTCTATCCCTGGTGGCTCTTAGCACGCCTTCTCCTGTTACACCACGCACCCCTCGTTCCATCATCCACCGGATTAGGTCCTTCAAATATAATATCCGTTGTTTTCCCCTGTCTCTTTTCCCCTCTATCTGTCTTGTTAGTGTCAAGCTCTCCAACTCCTCCTTCGTCATTGCATATCTCAGGAACATTAGCTATCTCTTCCTGATGCTCAGTATTAATTTCCTTTTCGTTTCCATCATTTCTAAGACCTCGTCATTGCTCACATGCTCGATCCATGATATTCGCAGCATCCTTCTGTAGAACCACATTTCAGTTGCTTCAAGTTTTTCCTTTATCCTTGATGATATTGTCCAGCACTCACTGCCATATTGAAGAACTGACAACACATAGCAATCCAATACTTTCTTCTTTGATCAGATGCTTCAGGGAACGTTATTTAATCTATAAAGGTAGATTGTTCTCGTTTCGCTCACTATAACTAGGAATTACTCATTTAGTTCTTTTTTACAACTGCTCAGTTATTGCCCGCCCTGTTTCCCTATGAGACTAAGTCTGCATGACTCGGTCAGAGATGTATTGACGCTTTAAACCGTTAGGCTATTTTACCATGGGACACTCCTGAGTTTCAAACTTGAAGATTTAAACCTAATATGCCCGCTTTTGAGAATGTCGTTACTTGCCTCACTAGTCTACATTCACAGAGGTTTATTATGCAGACAATCCGTCTTTTTTGTTCATTTAATTACAACTAATGAAGCAATTTCATAAAATGACACTGGGCGAATGTAATGGTGACGCAATTATTAAAGAATGATTTAGCGTATGGGAAACATTGGTAGAGATTTGAGATTGCAAGGGGAAAATTTAACTTAAAATTTTGATAACTATTTGTACTTACGTACATACTAGCAGTATAGCCCGGCGTTGCTCGGGTGTAATGAAAACTTTAAGACTAATCCATGGTCCTGGAGCTCAGATTCTTTGGACGTTGGCACGAAAGACTAAAAAGCAATAGTTGTTTCTAGTTAAAGCGAAACCGTAGACTGAAAGAAAAATGAATGGATATAAGTCAAATTTTGATTTCCTTGTATCGATATCAAATAAGTTCTTTTTCGTCGTAAACTGAATTTTGAAGGCTAAATAAGTCCTCTGAGTCAATGGTATCATGGCTGAGATTAAGAACTACAATTATATCTACTTAGAGCTAAACCCGAAGCAAAAACTAAAATAAAAGGGGTGAAAAAAATACAGACATACAGGCAGATAAACAGACACACGCACAAACATCTTGACTTTTATATATATATATATATATATATATATATATATATATAGATATAGATATAGATATATTATCGATTTTCTGCACTATTGTAAGAACTGCAACCCTGAAACTTCTGAATATCGTCTTTGTCTATGAGTGTGTCAAATTTGATTAAAATCGAACCACTCCTTCTATAACCCGATTTTTTCGATTATCCATTTTCGATATTTATCGGGGGTACCTCGACACAAAACCGAGCTAAGAACACTTGCAAACGCTTATAGTTTAACTGTGTAAATTTTCAAGAAAATCGGTTCAGCCGTTTCAGAGTCTATAGGTAACGGACACACACACAAAGACACACACACATACACACACAGACAAATTTCCATTTATAAATAAGTTTATATATATATATATATATATATATATATATATATAAAGTACGTATATTTTGGCATCATCTTCTCTTTTAAACAAGTTGTGTTAAACGTTAGAGACAACATGTCATATATATTTTCTTTTTAGACTTCTTATTTCCGGATTATATTTGTGTAAAAATTGTCCAAAGTTGTCCTAGTATTTACGAACGTCATTGTTCATCATCAGGGACTATATTACAGTTTAAAAATCAGCTATTGCCTTGTAGCAGGATAAGTATTACATTTTAAAAGAAATTAAATAAACATTATGAAGAATTTTTAAATTCAAAACCAGTAATAATGTAAACAACATACACACGTGAAGATATGTGCTCACGTAGATGCGTGAATGATATGGACTATTTGGTTGTTAACGATTTTAAATGCCGTAAAAATACGTCAGAGAATTTGAACTTTGAAGGAACTAATTATGTAAATAATCAAATTACTCAGAGGCAGATAACAATTTACCCTAATTATATTTCAAAAAACCCTCTAAACACAAGTACATGTCTAGATATAATTCGGAAATAAAAAGTCTAATCAGAAAATATGAAAAAATTGTATAAGACTATGTTGTCTCTATCAGTTAAACAACTTGTTTAATGCATACATATCTTGTAATTTTGTTATTACAATGGTTTATAAAAGCATTATATTAAATGTTCTTTCACATTATATATATATATATTTAATCATATCACCCCAAGCAAGGCGAAAACGCCACTGATGCGCAGGTGGCGACGTATGAGTGAAAAGATTGGAAAAGAGAAAACCGGAAACCACATCCTAAACAGGAAACAAGGGAGGAGCCTCTTCACCTGTTCAATAGATGTGGGTGGAGTGTGAACCGGGCGATAGATTAGTCGATCTACTCCAACTGAAGAAAAAATAAATAAATAAATAAATAAAAGAGTGAAAAGATTGGAAAAGAGAAAACCGGGAACCACATCCTAAACAGGAAACAAGGGATGAGCCTCTTCACCTGTTCAATAGACGTGGGTGGAGAGTGGAGTGTGAACCGGGCGATAGATCAGTCTATCTACTCCAATTGAAGAAAAAACAATAAATAAAAGAGTGAAAAGAATGGAAAAGAGAAAGCCGGGAACCACATCCTAAACAGGAAACAAGGGAGGAGCCTCTTCACCTGTTCAATAGATGTGGGTGGAGTGTGAACCGGGCGATAGATTAGTCGATCTACTCCAACTGAAGAAAAAATAAATAAATAAATAAATAAAAGAGTGAAAAGATTGGAAAAGAGAAAACCGGGAACCACATCCTAAACAGGAAACAAGGGATGAGCCTCTTCACCTGTTCAATAGACGTGGGTGGAGAGTGGAGTGTGAACCGGGCGATAGATCAGTCTATCTACTCCAATTGAAGAAAAAACAATAAATAAAAGAGTGAAAAGAATGGAAAAGAGAAAGCCGGGAACCACATCCTAAACAGGAAACAAGGGATCAGCCTCTTCACCTGTTCAATAGACGTGGGTGGAGTGTGAACCGGGCGATAGATTAGTCTATCTACTCCAATTGAAAAAAAAATAAAAGAGTGAAAAGACTGGAAAAGAGAAATCCGGAAACCACATCCTAAGCAGGAAACAAGGGATCAGCCTCTTCACCTGTTCAATAGACGTGGGTGTGGAGTGTGAACCGGGCGATATATATATATATATATATATATATATATATATATATATATATATATATATATAAGTGTGGGGGTTGTAATTGCGCAAGTATTTGTATATTTAGGAGAAATTATCCTATTTTTGTGGCGAATCCACAGAATGGTTGCAATTGGATTTTAATGTAACTATATTTCGGGAATAATTCTTCCGAAATGCCAAATCTCAATAGAACGGACAGGGACTTAAGTGAACAGTGGTGATCAGTTTTCTCTCCAGCGAATCTAAAAACACAGAGATAACTTCAATCTCTCTCTCTCTCTCTTCTCTGTCTCTCTGTCTGTCTGTTCGTCTGTCCCTCTCCAGTATCACTATACTTATCGTCCGCAATCTTGACAAACTCATATAAAATTTACCGACATCGGCATTAGTCACCTAATAGAATCAATATCCACAACAATATTTATCTGTTGCTGCTTGAGTTATTTCCGGAGATCTGTGCAAATGACTTGAGCCATTCGTCTATAGCCACAGTTAATTTACTTTCTCATTGGGTGACGTCGTTCTACCTTTCATTCTCAATTGCTAATTTAATTATTCGAAAGAATGGTCTTTTCGACGAATGGAAATTGTGATATAGACAATATGCGTTGTTGCACAGGAATTTTCAGCGTCCAAACGTAAAATGATTTCTCAATGGACAGAATGATGACGTGTTTATTCTATAGTGTTGAAAAGAGGAAACGCGAACCACAAAGAAGCACGACTGTATTTACCGACCAGGTATTGAACTCACAATTCTTTTATGTGCAGTGTCCCCTCAGGAAGGAAGGCGGTCATGGCTCTCCACCTCCCCCTATCCCTTGTCGCTCTTAAACATTTTTCTCCTGGTATCGCTCCCACACTCTGCTCCACTATCCATATATTCAAGTATGTCTAGCGTTGCTTTCCCCCGTCTCCCTTACTCTCTTTCTGTCTCCTATTAAATTTTCCATCCCTCCTTCTTCATAACGTGTCCCAGAACATTCAGCTGTCGCTTATTAATGTGAACTATAAGTTTCCTTTTCCTTTGCATTTATCCCAAAACCTCGCCGTTGCTTGCATTTTTAGTCCATGGTACCCTCAGCATCCTTCTGTAGAAATCAAAATTTGACTTATATCCATTCATTTTTCTTTCAGTCTACGGTTTTGCTTTAACTGGAAACAACTATTGATATTTTAATACAACACAGTTGTATTAAAATATTTTAATACAAAATATTTTAATACAAAATATTTTAATATTAAAATATTAATAAGTTTGTACCATATGGTGTCTTCAGGCGATTTGCAATAACTGATTTGACCGTGCCAACGTCCAAAGAGTCTGAGCTCCAGGACCATGATTAGTTTTAAAGCTTTCATTACACCCGAGCAACACCGGGCTATACTGCTAGTATATATATATATATATATATATATATATAGAGAGAGAGAGAGAGAGAGAGAGAGTTAGAGATAATATCTAAAAAAGGAAGTGTATATAGGTAAAATCCCCCAAAGCAGATCCTATTTATATTAATTTTATCAATATTAAGAATGATCTCGGTGGAGGCTTTGATGTAAAACTATTATTTAGCCAAAACATGTATATTTTACATAGCCAAATATGTAGATTATATAAATGTTTGTTTTGAATCGTTGTTGAATATATATATATATATATATATATATATATATATATATATTCATCAGCTGAAAGATGTGTTTCGCTGTATCACAGCTCATCAGTACGGTTAGACATCCGATTGCTTTTTACCCAGGATTGAAACCCGACCGAATTCAGTCGGCGATTCTATCTCTGAGCTATGGGCGTTCGGTAGAAGGAGGCATACTTTTAGCGTGTATTATATCATGTATACACACACCAATAGCTGAGAGTGTTCTAATTCATTACTGAATGAACGATGCGTAGATGCTAGAGTAGCTACTGTTTTTCAAAGTCTACCATTCTTCCAGAGTGCTCAATCAAGGTGTAGGAGATGCATATATATTGTGATTGTCTAATTACGTAGTTTTTGGTCATAATAACATTAGACCAGTACACAGTTTTATTAAAATATGTTCAATACAATTATATTGTAGAACTTTGGAATATTCTTCATTTGTAAACGAGCTATTACCCGGCGTAAGTTTGTACCATATGGTGTCTTCAGGCAATTTGCAATAACTGATTTTACCGTTTTTTGTTTTTGTTTTAAGAACACTCACGTAACGGGGAATTTCTGAACGCGCAATTTTTAAAATTTAAAGAATTTTTTACGTTTTTATTCGTGGTTATATGAATCTAATAGGTATTTTTGTTATGGTTGCATTTAGTCATAATTTCTGTTCTTTCATTTAGTAATTCATTTTTATTTGGGAATAACATAATCGCTAACTTTTCTTCCTGACACATTCTACATATTTTACCACCGTTATAAGGCTTGGATGTTTTTACTGTACTCCACGTTATGTCTGGGTTTTTTTCCATATTGTAATTTGAAATTCCACACGTGGCTAGCCAATTTTGTACAGTTTTTTAAGTTTTCTATTTTAAATGTAGACTTGTGACTAAACCACCTAGTCTTATACAAAGAATGCGATGGATAAATTGTTGTTAAATTTATGTAAAGAAGAAAATAAAACTGACACCACATTTTAACAGATTGTTATAGTGGAACATCCTGCTATCCCCGAGAATAGAATGCTCTATTTTATAAGAGGCGGTAACAAGCGGAATCGACTATCGAATAGTAAATGCCTTTGCCTAAGATTTTTTTTGTATTTACTAGTCTTCCCACGAAAGGCCAGATGTGACACATGGTCATTTTATAGTGGGTATTTCCGGCCATGTAGCCGGGCCAAAAAATGTCTGTTTATTTTTCCCCAGTCGTGGTTCTACCCTTCGGCGGAACCACGGCTGGGTTTGTCCTCTCTGCTCGGAAGCAGAGAGCGCCCTCTACCCGAAGGCAGAGTGCTGACAGTGTCATAGAGCAGTCAGGCGAATGCCTAAGACCTTTTCCCTTGTCGTACCGCTCGTTACTGTCTTTTATAAAGTAAAGCATTCTATTCTCGGGGGTGGCAGGATGATCCACTATAACACAGATATAATTACCAAAATTACTATATTATAGCTGCCACCCACCTCCACATGTGACGGTCCTTAAAATCATTTGTCTTTGATCCAGTATCGCATCTGTTGTTGATGATGCTATTGACAAACAGGATGAAAAATCTTTGAACAGTCAGATGTCAGTTTATCTGGAAATAACCAACGCGGTTATAAAATATGAAGAATTGAAACTAATACAAGCACGATTTTAGAGTTCTAGTATTACACCTTCATCGTCAAAAGATCCGAGAAAATTGACTATGGTGAGATTCGATTTCATGGTCGGAAAGCGGACGTTCTAACCACTCATCCACGCGTCCATTAAATACATATGCATGTATAATACACTATACATACATGCATACATACCTACATATGAATTGGCAGAGATAGATAGATAGATAGATAGATAGATAGATAGATAGATAGATGAAGAGGTCAATATATATATATATATTTATATACATATATAAATATATATATACACACACACACACACACACACACACACACACATATATATATATATATATATATATATATAGATAGATAGATAGATAGATAGATGACGAACAGACTCTGATAGATAGATAGATAGATAGATAGATAGAGAGATAGATAGATAACGAACAGACTGTGATAGATAGATAGATAGATAGATAGATAGATAGATAGATAGATAGATAGATAGATAACGAACAGACTGTGATAGATAGATAGATAGATAGATAGATAGATAGATAGATAGATAGATAGATAGATAACGAACATACTGTGATAGGTAGATAGATAGATAGATAGATAGATAGATAGATAGATAGATAGATAGATAACGAACTGACTCTGAAAGAAAGAAAGAAAGAAAGAAAGAAAGAAAGAAAGAAAGGAAAAAAACGAACAATCTGTGATAGATATATAGATAGATAGATAGATAGATAGATAGATAGATAGATAGATAGATAGATAGATAGATAGATGGCTGAAGAGATCGGGATATATATATATATAGATAGACAGATTTATTTGTAGAATATTAATTCTAAAATATTATCTAATGAAAGCACTATCGTATTCAGTCTATAGGTAATCAGATCACATTTACGAAAAAAAAAACAGTACAAATTTTTTAGTAGAAAATAACAGAGTCTCATTCTCCGAATCGATAAAGCATTCAACAATGAAAGAAATAATCGTCTTTAAATGTCAGGTGCATTAATTAAACTAATCTAATGATGTCATAAAATTGATTATTCCAATGCACCTTTCTTATCCTTAAGTCTACATTAAAAGACACTTGGCCAGTTAACTAATGTAAAAGAAAAACCTCTTCTCCTAGGAATGCATTAGTTGTAGTCATTTCCTATCCGGAAAACTGACCGGTGAAAAATAAAAACTTTTTACGAATTTCAAATGAAGGAAATATATCTTTATTATTATTATGTAATTTTTCATCATATTTCGATTTCTGCTATGGTCGCACTACCTACCAAATCTGCAAGAAGACCTAAGGCAGGTCGTGGTGTGTTGTTATGACTCCATTTCATGTTTTTTCTATTTCCCCTATCACCCCTAGCGTTACATAAAGTTTGCCTTAGTGTGTGGGCTGTACTTAATAAAACAATTTTTTGTATATCTCTTAAGCTGGGGTTTCCAGGGATTATTTCAATGTGTTGTTTTGTTCCATTTTTTTATCATTCCAAGTGCACCTACTATCACTGGCACAACTCTTGTTTTCAATTTCCACATTTTTTTATATTTCAAATTTCCTATCCGGAGTCGAAAACTGACCGGTGAAAAATAAAAGCTTTTTACGAATTTCAAATGAAGGAAATATATCTTTATTATTATTATGTCATTTTTCATCATATTTCGAGTTCTGCTATAGTCGCACTACCTACCAAATCTGCGAGAAGACCTCAGGCAGGTCGTGGGAGATGTTATGGCTCCATTTCATGTTTTTTCTATTTCCCCTATCATCCCTAGCGTTATATAAACAAAGTTCTCCTTAGTGTGTGGGCTGTACTTAACAAGACAATGTTTTGTATATCTCTTAAGCTGGGGTTTCCAGGGATTCTTTGAATGTGTTGTGTTGTTCCTTTTTTATCATTCCAAGTGCATCTAATATCACTGGCACGATTCTTGTTTTCAATTTCCAGGTCTTTATATTTTGACAGTTTTTTCGAATTCCTTTGTTACTATGTTACAATCCGCTGGACAAGCCATATCAATTAATAGGCAAGTTTTTTCTTTCTGGATTTTAACAATAATGTCCGGCCTATTTGCTTCAATTTTTCTATCTGTGTAGATTCCCATAGAATGGTGACATCTTCTATTTCTGTAACAGGTGCTGGGTGATGTTCATGCCACTGTTTGCTTACAGATTTTTTTGATAGTGTTTGCACATTGTCCAATATAAATATTGCCCCATGGTATTGTGACGATTTTTATATTCATTTGCGGCAAGTACATACCAACCTGAGATTAGGTGGTCTATTGTTTCTTGGTGTTTATCAGAGAACCTACATGTTGGATCCACATTATTATGTATAATATTTGCCTGAAAGTTCCTAGTGAAAAAACTTTGGTCTTGTACTGCAAGAATAAAGCCTTCAGTCTCAGACTTTAATCCAGATGCACGTAACCATCGATGAGTATTAACTTTATCAACATTGGATTTATTGGCATGTTCTGGATATTGACCATGCAGAGGTTTGTCTTGCCAGCGCTGTTTCATCTGTTCAAGAGCTTTATCTTTGGCTTTCATTTTCATATTTTTTGCCGCAATAGTTGGTTCTTGGCTTCTGTTTTGCTTTTCTACAGAATCTACTAAATGTAAAACTTGTTTGTATTTACTGCCTTTTTTCTTCCTGTTTTCATGTAGTATCATCCAGTTCTTTGTTATTTCTATGAATGTTAGTAAGCCAATAGTTGTTGCCTTGTATGACATTTCTAGCTGAATAAGACCTCTTCCACCTTCTTTACGGGGTGTGTATAAACGGTCTACATCAGCCTTTGGATGATGCATCTTATGCTTAGAAAGGAGCTTTCTTGTCTTAGAATCCATTCGTCTAATTTCATTTAGAATCCAGTTCAAGATGTTGAAACTATACTAGACCACTGGGATGACAAGGTTATTAATGGCCATAATTCTGTTCTGAGAATTTAATTCAGTTTTTAATATCAATCGTAGCCTTTTATAGTATTTTTTACACACTATGTATTTCATTTTTTATGGGGAATTATTTCACTCTCATTTACACCTAGGTACTTATAAGCTTCTTCTTGCTCTAAATTTTATATTAACTGCCTTCTTTTATTATTGAATATTCTTTTTTGTTTTCATGTTGTTTAACTAATTGTATCATCCAGTCCTTTATTGTTTCTATGTATGTTAGTAAGCCAATAGTTGTCTTGTATGACAATTCTAGCTGAATTAGACCTCTTCCACCTTCTTTACTGGTTATGTATAGACGGTCTACATCAGCCTTTGGATGATGCATCTCATGATGTTGTTTAGAGTCCAGTTTAAGATGTTGAGACTATATTGGACAACTGGTATTGCAAGGCTATTAATGGCCATAATTCTGTTCTGAGAATTCAATTCAGTTTTTAATATCAGTCGTAGCCTTCTATAGTACTCTTTACGCACTATGTCTTTCATTTTTATGGTGAATTTTTTCACTCTCATTTACACCTAGGTATTTATAAGCTTCTTCTGACTTTATTTCTTTTATTGTTACAGCAGGGTCTAAGCTAATTGAGGATGTTTTTTGTAGCGATCCACGTAAATTGTAGTTTTAGCACATTTATTCAAATTCAATTTCGTTCCATTGTCTTTGCTGAAGCATTTTACAGTTTGCAGAAGACCTTTATTATTATTATTATGTCATTTTTCATCATATTTCGATTTCTGCTTTGGTCTCACTACCAACCAAGTCTGCGGGGAGACCTAAGGCAGGTAGTGGCGTGTTGTTATGGCTCCATTTCATGTTTTTCTATCTTCCCTATCATCCTCAGCATTACATAGATAAAGTTTTCCTTAGTGTGTGGGCTGTACTTAATAAGACAATTTTTTGTATATCTCTTAAGCTGGGGTTTCCAGGGATTCTTTCAATGTGTTGCTTTGTTCCAATTTTTTATCATTCCAAGTGCACCTACTATCACTGGCACAACTCTTGTTTTCAATTTCCACATTTTTTCTATTTCAATTTCCAGGTCTTTATATTTTGACAGTTTTTCAAATTCCTTGATTGCTATGTTACAATCCGCTGGACAAGCCATATCAATTAATAGACAAGTTTTCTCCTTCTGGTTTTTAACAATAATGTCTGGCCTGTTTGCTTCAATTTTTCTGTCTGTGTAGATGGTGTAATCCCATAGAATGGTTACATCTTCTATTTCTGTAACCGGTGCTGGATGATGTTCATACCAGTGTTTGTTTACAGCTTTTCCATAATGTTTGCACATTGCCCAATGTAAATATTGCCCAACTCTATCGTGGCGATTTTTATATTCATTTAGGGCAAGCACAGAACAGCCTGAGATTAGGTGGCCTATTGTTTCTTGGTGTTTATCACAAAACCTGCATTTTGGATCCATATTATTATGCATAATATTTGCCTGGAAGTTTCTAGTGAAAAGACTTTGGTCTTGTGCTGCAAGAATAAAGCCTTCAGTTTCAGACTTTAATCCAGATGCACGTAACCATCGATGAGTATTAACTTTGTCAACATTGGATTTATTGGCACGTTCTGGATATTGGTCATGTAGAGGTTTGTCTTGCCAGCGCTGTTTCATCTGTTCAAGAGCTTTATCTTTGGCTTTCATTTTCATATTTTTTGCAGCAATAGTTGGTTCTTGGCTTCTGTTTTGCTTTTCTACAGAATCTACTAACTGTAAATCTTGTTTGTATTTACTGCCTTCTTTTATTATTGAATATTTTTTCTTTCTTTCTTCATGTTGCCTTACTAATTGTATCATCCAATCCTTTGTTGTTTCTATGTATGTTAGTAAGCCAATAGTTGTTGTCTTGTATGACAATTCCAGCTGAATAAGACCTCTTCCACCTTCTTTACGGGGTATGTATAGACGGTCTACATCAGCCTTTGGATGATGCATCTTATGCTTAGAAAGAAGCTTTCTTGTTTTAGCATCCATTCGCCTGATGTCGTTTAGAGTCCAGTTTAAGATGTTAAAGCTATATTGGACAACTGGGATTGCAAGGCTATTAATGGCCATAACTCTGTTCTGTGAATTTAATTCAGTTTTTAATATCATTCGTAGCCTTCTATAGTACACTTTACGCACTATTTCCTTCATTTTTTTATGGTGAATGTTTTCGCTCTCATTTACACCTAGGTATTTATAAGCTTCTTCTGGTTTCAATTCTTTTATTGTTACAGCATGGTCTAAGCTAATTGAGGATGTTTCTTGTATTGATCCACGTAAAACTGTAGCTTTAGCACATTTATTCAAATGAAATTTCATTCCAATGTCTTCGCTGAAGCATTTTACAGTTTGCAGAAGACCTTCCAGCTCATTATCATTCTTAGCATATAACTTTAAGTCATCCATGTAAAATAGATGGCTTATTTTCTTTTGGCCTATTTTATAACCACATTCTGTTTTATTATGTTGACTGGTTAGTGCTATTAATGATATGCAGAATAGTAAGGGAGATAAAGAATCATCTTGAAATATACCTCTTTTGATGTTTATTTCATCAGACTTATAGGTTCCATTTATATGATTGAGGTAAAGGGTTGTTTTCCATATAGACATGCACTGTTTGATGAAATTGATGATGACGGGCGATATCTTGTATATATTTAAAGTCTTTAAAATCCAGGAATGTGGCACACTATCGAATGCCTTTCGATAATCTATCCAGGCAGTATTAAGATTTTTCTTTGTACTGTAGCAGTTTTCCAGGATCATTTTGTTAATTAGCAATTGGTCTTTACAACCATAACAGCCACGTTTGCACCCTTTTTTTTCAAGCGGTATCATGTCATTTCTTTCAAAGAATAAATATGTCTGTTTTGTTAAAATAGATGTTAATAGTTTATATGTTGTCGGAAGACATGTAATTGGTCTGTAGTTTTTCGGGTTGTTTGTGTCACCATTCTGGGGTAGAAGAAATGTAATTCCTTTGGTCATCCATGCAGGAATTTTAGTGGGATCGTCAACCATTTCTTGAAGTTCTTTGGCTAGTTTTTTATGTGCTGTATTTAAATAATATAGCCAAAAGTTTGGAATTTTATCTATATCTGGGAATTTCCAATTGTGTGCTCTTTTTAGTGCAAATTTAACATCCTCTTCTGTAATTCCAGCCCATGTCTGTTCTGGTTTATTTTTCATTCGTTCTATCTCTTGTGAAATCCAATGTACTTCCTTGCTATGTTCTTTAGGGCAAACACATATCTTTTCCCAGAACTGTGTAACTTCTTCCATTCTGGGCGGGGTGGGGGCTGTCACTTCAATTCTTTTTTTACCTATTTGCCTGTAAAATCTCTTTGTGTCGGTTTGAAAAATCTTGTTTTGTCTGTAAAATCTTGCTCTTTTCTCATAACGTCTTATTTTTTGAGCCTTCAGTTGTATTTTTTGCTTTATTTTTTCTTTAGTTGATAGGACTTCATTTTCATTTCTAATGTTGTATTTTCTTTCGACTCTTCTGCTTTTCCTAGTTCTTACATTTATTCCTCTACTCAGTTCATCCAGTACTGATAGTTCACTTCTAAGTTGTTCGATTTCTTTTTCTATTTTTCTTTTCCAAGGTGGATCTTATGATTATTATTATGTCATTTTTCATCATATTTCGATTTCTGCTTTGGTCTCACTACCAACCAAGTCTGCGGGGAGACCTAAGGCAGGTAGTGGCGTGTTGTTATGGCTCCATTTCATGTTTTTCTATCTTCCCTATCATCCTCAGCATTACATAGATAAAGTTTTCCTTAGTGTGTGGGCTGTACTTAATAAGACAATTTTTTGTATGTCTCTTAAGCTGGGGTTTCCAGGGATTCTTTCAATGTGTTGTTTTGTTCCATTTTTTATCATTCCAAGTGCACCTACTATCACTGGCACAACTCTTGTTTTCAATTTCCACATTTTTTCTATTTCAATTTCCAGGTCTTTATATTTTGACAGTTTTTCAAATTCCTTGATTGCTATGTTACAATCCGCTGGACAAGCCATATCAATTAATAGACAAGTTTTCTCCTTCTGGTTTTTAACAATAATGTCTGGCCTGTTTGCTTCAATTTTTCTGTCTGTGTAGATGGTGTAATCCCATAGAATGGTTACATCTTCTATTTCTGTAACCGGTGCTGGATGATGTTCATACCAGTGTTTGTTTACAGCTTTTCCATAATGTTTGCACATTGCCCAATGTAAATATTGCCCAACTCTATCGTGGCGATTTTTATATTCATTTAGGGCAAGCACAGAACAGCCTGAGATTAGGTGGCCTATTGTTTCTTGGTGTTTATCACAAAACCTGCATTTTGGATCCATATTATTATGCATAATATTTGCCTGGAAGTTTCTAGTGAAAAGACTTTGGTCTTGTGCTGCAAGAATAAAGCCTTCAGTTTCAGACTTTAATCCAGATGCACGTAACCATCTAACCATTAAGCAACGTTGAGCCTGGTCAGTACTTACGTGGGTGACCACTTGGGAATACCAGGTGCTGTTAGCGTTCACGGATGTGCGTTGTGGTGCGGTGGATGTCGGCTTGGAGGGGGAAATCGGTGAGCCGAGTTCCAATTTCAGTCGAGCACACTGCACTCACTTGCGCACTAGTACCCTTGGGAAAGGTATTAATCCGTCCGTTCCCTCCAGTTATGGGTTAAATAACGGGGTAGGACTTGGGACCCTGCCCTTAAACAAATCCCAATGAGACTTGCTCCGTCAGGGAGGAAGCCCGCTCAACCCGACTAGGGTGAATGCGGCATACATACATACATACATACGTAACCATCGATGCGTATTAACTTTGTCAACATTGGATTTATTGGCACGTACTGGATATTGGCCATGCAGAGGTTTGTCTTGCCAGCGCTGTTTCATCTTTTCAAGAGCTTTATCTTTGGCTTTCATTTTCATATTTTTTGCCGCAATAGTTGGTTCTTGGCTTCTGTTTTGCTTTTCTACAGAATCTACTAACTGTAAATCTTGTTTGTATTTATTATTATTATTATTATTATTATTATTAATAGTAATATTATTATTATTACTGTATAAGAAATTGGAAGTTTGTCATTCAATTGAAGATGAGTTTACGACGAGAAGAAATAGAAAATATTTAGCTCGTATATATAGATATATATATATATATATATATGTGTGTGTGTGTGTGTGTGTGTGTGTGTGTGTGTGTGTGTGTGTGTGTGTGTTGTAACCCAGTTTAAAGGGTCAGAAATAGAAATAAGGAGACGGGTTTAGTGTAAACAATTGTATTAACAAAATAACGGTTAAAGGTACATGGGCAATACATATTTCGCAAGTAAAAACTGCTGCTCTTCAGACTCAAATGATACAACAGTTAATATTCAAAATAATCCAGAAAAGAATCACATACAGACACTCACGTGCCCATACCGAGAATAGATAATTGTAACGGAAATCTACAAAAAAATTTCCTCTCTCATTAAAAAAAAACAAAACAAAAAAAACAAAACAAAAAAAACAAAACAAAGAAAACAAAAGAAAGAAAGAAAAATAAAATGTAGAAAAATCATAAACAGAAAAAAAGAGAAAGAAAAGGAAAAAGAGAAAGAAAAAGAGAACGAAGAGTATAAGGAGCAAGGAAGTTAAAGTGAACCTCTTAGATTGACACCAGCGTCTATTGCAATTCATCTGTTTTCTTAGAAAAAACATGACAAGGAAATTTAACATTGAATATAGTTTTAAAGATAATGAGATGTATTTACAGTATAAAAATAAATAGTAAATCATACTTTTTAATACAAATTAAAATATAACTACTAGCAGTTTTATATTATAAATATAGTTATGATAATTTTTAAAAAATTAAAAATGTATGAGAAAATGATAAATAAAATATTAAAAAACAGTCTTAAAAATTGATCTTAAATAATATTAATAAAAATAATGTTAATAAAAATCATAAGAATAATACAAAATATAAAATATATATAGAAATATATATAAAAATTAATTAATTTGTTTCTGTTATATATATATATATATATATATATATATATATATATACTAGGTGCGATTGGTAAATTGTCGCAATCATTTTATTATTTCAAATATTCTTTAGGCTGAGTCTGATCTCCAGGACCATGGATTAGTTTTAAAGCTTTCATTACACCCGAGCAACGCCGGGCTATACTGCTAGTAGATGATATAAGGCATAACAACGCTTACTAATTCGTATGCGCGAATCGTTTAGATTCCTGAAATTCAGCAATTTTAAATCGCGCGCTCTCATATTGATTAAGAAATTAAACGTCTTCATTAAACAAAATGAAATTAAATGTCTTCCACCTATTAACTCTTCGCGGCACACCAGTGACCATTCCGCGACACACTAATGTGCCGCGGCACACTGGTTGGGAACCACTGGTGTAGATTATAAGATTATCAAGTTATGTTATATTAGAAAAAATTAACTAAACTTTTGAGTATATCTAAGACAATGATGACAAATGGAAGTTGCTCCGCTACGTTTGTTTAGTAACTCTAATTTAGGGGATTTAATAATTTGTAATTTTTCTTGTAAACATAGAAAACAAGGCTCATGTAAAGATTTACAAGGTTTTTTATTTTTTATTTTTTAGTAGGGATATATAT
>JBBBDQ010000998.1:45000-72500 GCA_037127315.1 Ascarosepion bandense
TTCTATCTGGCCTGTCAATATCAGGTTCTCCAAGCCCTCCTTCCTCATTGAATGTTCCAGGAACTTCAGTTGTCTCTTCCTGATGCTGAGTATTAATTTCCTTTTCGTTGTTATTCTTTCCAAAACCTCATCATTGCTCACATGCTCGGTTCCCGATATCCTCAGCATCTTTCTGTAGAAGCACATTTCCGCTGCTCCAAGTTTTTTCCTCATCTTCGATGATATTGTCTTCTTTAGTTATTTGTTTGAGAACCTGAAAATGAAGCCTTTGATTGGTTATTCTTAATTCGAATTTTCTGGTGACCGGCAAAATACCTTATACATTCATTGTTTACTAGCAGTATACCCAGGCGTTGCTCGGATGTAATAAAAGCTTTAAAACTAATCCATGGTCCTGGAGCTCAGACTCAGCCTAAAGAATATTTATGTGAAGTTTGGTGGGAATCGGATAAATATTGTAGATTTGTATAAAGGACATACAGAAAGATAAACAGACACACATACATAAACATCTTGCCTTTCATATATATATATATATATATATATATATATATATATATATATATATATATTATCGATTTTCTGCAATATTGTAAGAACTGCAACCTTGAAACCTCTGAATATCATTTCTTATGTCTTTGTCTATGAGTGTATCAAATTTGATTAACCCTCTAGGGCCATTCTTATCATATTTGATACAGTATGAAAACAAGCCTTGAAAGAAATATTTTCCTGAAGAATTTTTTAAGAGAAATATTTTATAAATTTCAAATGAAAGCAGTACTGACTGCTCAGTCAATGAATACCAAATGTTTCCTTATAGGGAAATACCAAATGTTTCCTTATAGGGAAATACTGTATCAAATATGATACGAATGGCCCTAGAGGGTTAAAATCGGACCACTTCTTCTATAACCCAATTTTTTCGATTATCGATTTTCGATATTTATCGGGGGTACCGCGACACAAAACCTAGCTAACAATACTCGCAGACGCTTATAGTACAACTGTGTAAATTTTCAAGAAAATCGGTTCAGCCGTTTCGGAGTCTATAGGTAACGGATAGACACACACACACACACACACACACACACACACACACACACACACACACAGACAAAGTTCCATTTATAAATAAGTTTAGATATTTAAGTACAAGTGGGTCTCTTTAGTCCATTTGATTAATATGGACGAAATTAACTTCGGCTCAAGAACATACGAAAGAAGAATGAACGATAGTTTGCAAGATCAACGTCCTTTCTATTTGGATGTTCTGGAAGTAATGTCGCAAAGATTATATTTGCCAAGAATCTAATCATAAGTATTAGTAATTTAGGATTTAACGAGCAGCTGACACGTCACATTTTGGAATTTCCTCGACGCCTTGAAATCCTGTCTTTTTCGAAATGTAAAAGTCGCAAGGGACAAGATCTGGAAAATATGGTCATTCTCGGACCTGGGGGATGTTGTGCCGAACCCTCAGAATACTGCAGAATCAATGCTTACTGACAGAAACTCTGTGATGTGGTAAGACGTCCACACTAACCCTTCCCTTCCGTTCCAAACACTGCTATAAAAAAAGGTTGATCTTCTATGTGCCTAGTCCTTTCACGACATAGTCGATCATGGCTCTCCAAGTCTTCCTATCCCTGGTGGCTCTTAGCACGATTTCTCTTGTTGCACCATGCAACCCCCGTTCTGTCATCTACCTGCTCAGGCCCTTCAAATATGTTATCCACTGCTTTCCTCAGTTTATTTTTCTCTCTAGCTGGCTTGTTCGCATCAGGTTTTCCAAGCCCTCCTTCCTCATTGTATATCGCAGGAACTTTAGTTGTCTCTTCCTGATGCTCAATATTAATTTCCTTTTCGTTGCCATCCTTTCCAAAACCCCACCATTGCTCACATGTTCGGTCTATGATATCCGCAGCATCCTTCTGTAGAACCAAATTTAAATTGCTTCAAGTTTTTCCTCACCTTTGATGAAATTGTTCACTGCCGTATTGAAGAACTGACATCACATAGCAATCCAGTATTTTCTTCTTTGTTTCTCGTGAAAGTTCCTGTCTCTTAAAAAAAGGTAACTGAGCTAAAACCTTATAACTTAGAGTGCGCATGCTCGACAGAGTTCAAGGTCAACTTTGTGCCTAGCGGCTTCACAGTTTAACTCCGTTTCTGTAGCAACAGTTCGTATATTTTTTGATCAAACCTCGTATATTACAGTAACATGTAAATGCTTTTTCGAAGAAATCTTGAGTTCGTTACGAAAAGAATATGAATTAAACCGATTCTTGTATTCTTTTGTGGAAGAATTTGAGGTAGTGAAATAAAAGAATATATATAAGAGAAATAATTTTTTTCTTACTCAAAGAGTCTAATGGAATGTAAACTATTCATGAAACTTTTTTTCAATTGAATTAAAAGAATACTGGATTCTGAGCGACAAAATATGTATAATTATTATTTGAGTAATTTATTTAATCCACCTATGATACTGAATAAAATCACGCATTTAAAAGAAATCTTCAAAGGACTCGACATTTTCGTTAGAAAGAATATCGGGCCTTTTTTAGATATTCTTTCTGATATTATCTCGTTGCGTTCGAATATGTAGTTAATAAATTGGTGTGTATAGGTTTTCTTTATATATTATTATTATTATTATTTAATATATATATATATATATATATATATATATATATATATATATATATATTTATAGATACTATTTATCTTTTATTTATTTTTTATTTTATTAATTACCTGATTTTTATCTTTCCCTCTTTAAAAATATATTATGTGTGTATGTGTTGTGTGTGCATATATATATATATATATATATATATATATATATATATATATATATTGTATTTATACATATTTGTTTTTACGGCTGTGTGTGTATATATGTCTGTTCGTATATACGTGTATGTATATATGTGTACATATATATGCATGTGTGTGCACGTATTTACGTGTGTGTGGCTATATGTTTGTACATATATATATATATATTTTTACATTATTAACGTCATATTGTATTATAATTGTATTGCTAATCGAATAATTAGTATAATTTTGATTATATAGACGTGTGGTGGCAATTGTTAGTATAACGTAATAATTAATTAATATATCTTAAATATTTTTAATTTTCTTAATATTTTTATTCTAATTTCTTATCCTTTCTTAGTTAATATGCAAAATTTATTTTACATTTAAATAATTAACTTTTAACAATTAAATTTTAATACTATAATTTAATTTATTTTTAAATAATAATAATTTTTTAAAACTTTATATTGTATTATAATTGTTTTGTCAACTTATAATTAGTATAATTTTGATAATCTAGTGATGTGGTGGCAATTGTGATTACAACGGATTGATTAAGTATAATTTTTTAAATATTTTTAATTTTCTTAATTTTTTAGATTCTAATTTTTTATCCTTTCACTGTTAATGATATTTATTTTTTTATTTTTATTTTCTCCTATTTTCTTTCAAATTTAAATTTATTCCTGTCTTCTTTTTTCTTTCCCCTTTTCGTTTACGCTTATAATAACACTTACCCTTTTTCTTCTATCTTTCTCCCAACCCCTTTTTTTACTTTTCAAATTGACGTGTCAGAAGTAACTTTGAGTTGACATCCGTTCTTACGCGTGCTCTTTGATTATGTTTTTTCCACCTGAATCCATCCTGCATATATACAAGTCAACCATCCGTCCGTGCATGGAGTACTGCTGCCATTTATGGTCAGGTGCCCCTGCCGTTCTCCTCAGTGTTCTTGACAAGCTCCAAAGGAGAGTCTGTAATGTGATAGGTACTGATCTGGCGACTCGTCTGCAGCCACTTTCCCATCGTCGAAATGTGGCCTCCCTCTGTCTCTTCTATAAATACTTTCATGGCTTCTGCTCGGATGAGCTTAAGTCACTGATGCCTCCTCAACAGGTGTTTACCCGTTCAACCAGACTGGCAACTGGGTCCCACCCATTCACAGTCAGGTTAGCCAAACGCAGACGACAATTCTACTCCTGCAGCTTCCTCTCTCGCACTTCCCGCCTGTGGAACTCACTCCCGTATTCTTGCTTTCCTGACGGCTACGACCTCCAGAAATTTAAAAGCAAAGTTAATACTCACCTACTAACCACTGGCCTCTAGCTCTCTCTCCCCTCCTCTGTATAACCTTCCCTTTCTCTCCGCCCATGTACCTGTCATTGCACCTGCTTTCTCAGTTTTCTATTGTTCCTTTCTAACTAGCTTGTACTCCTCACTCTTTTCTAATTAATCTTTCTACATTTATGTAACCCCCTGCACATCAGTGGCGTTTCTGCCTTGCTCGGGGTGAAATGATTAAAAAAAAAAAAAAAAAATGTATATATGTTTATGCATGTGTGTGGGTATTCGCTGAACTGATGTAATAATGCATTTTGTCTTAAATTTTCACTTTCAAGGAAGCGGTCTTTATTTTTATTTCTATTTTTGTTTTCGGGGTCTTTATTTGTGAATTTCATTCGTGTAAAATCTTTTGTACAATAAAGACGGAAGCTGACGATGATTCGGCTTGAATAGGCTTATACTTCCGCTTTTCCATGGAATAACGTGTCTGCCATAATTTTGACACACACACACACACACACACAAATATATATATATATACATACATATATATATATATATATATATATATATATATATATATATATATGCATGATTGGAATGACTAAAATTCTTTAGGAATTGTAGGAAAAGCTGCCTTTAACATGTTTCATTTTAACAAGCTTTTTCCGAGATTTTTTCGTCTTTAAAAAAATCTCTAAAACATCTTGTTAGCTTGTTAGATTAAAGACACTTATTTCCTACCTGTATTTTAAAGTCCTTAAATTTAATTTAGAAGTAAAGACCAAAATAGGACAAATATTTTTTAAACTGATAGATAGACACTTTCCAAAAACCTCAACTAAACAAAATTTTCAATAGAAACACAATCAAGCTAAGTTATAGTTGTACTAGTAATTTAGATAGTTTCATAAAAAACAAAACGCCAGAAAATTAAATAGCATTGTACAAAACAAGATCATTAATAAAGAATGCAACAGCAGGGACAAAAATAAATGCTCACTTCAAGGACTTTGCAACACAAAAGAAGTCATTTACAAGGCAAAAGTACATGACTTAAATGGACAAAATAAAATATATTTGGGATCAACCAAAGACACCTTTAAGACCAGGTGGTTAAACCACAAGTCTACATTTAAGATAGAAAACTTAAAAACCTGTACAAAATTTGCTAACCACTTGTGGAAATTGAAATTGAAATATGGAAAAGACCCCGACATAACGCGCAGTATAGTAAAAGCAGCCAAGCCTTACAACGGTTGCAAAGTATGTAAACAGAGCTAAGAAGAAAAGTTAACAATTATGCTATTCCCAAGCCGAAATGAACTATCGAATGAAAGAACAGAAATTATGTCTAAGTGTAACCATACTAAAGAATACCTCTTAAGTTCATACAACCATGGATGCAAACGTTATAATTTCTTGTAATTTTAAAAATTGCGCGTTCAAAAATTCCCCGTCATGTGAACGTTCAAAAAAAGCACTGTTACGTGAGCATGCTGAAATAAAAAACGTAAAATCAGTTAATGCAAATCGCCTGAAATCACCACTCATGGTAGAAACCTAGGTCGCGTTATTACTCGTTTACAAATGGAACATATATATATATATATATATATATATATATATATAAACTTATTTATAAATGAAACTTTGTCTGTGTGTGTGTATGTGTGTGTGTCTGTGTGTGTGTGTCCGTTACCTATAGACTCCGAAACGGCTGAACCGATTTTCTTGAAAGTTTACACTGTTGTACTATAAGCGTCTGCGAGTGTTCTTAGATAGATTTTGTGTCGATGTATCCCCGATAGATATCGAAAATCGATAATCGAAAAAATCGGGTTATAGAAGGAGTGGTCCGATTTTAATCAAATTTGATACACTCATAGACAAAGACATAAGAAACGATATTCAGAAGTTTCAAGGTTGCAGATCTTACAATTGTGCAAAAAATCGATTATATATATATATATATATATATATATATATATATATATATAAAAGGCAAGATGTTTGTTTGTGTGTCTGTTTATCTGCCTGTATGTCTGTTACATTATATACTTCATTTAGCGTCCCAATTACTTTACCTCCACTCTTCGACTAATCTGATGAATATTTATGAGCATTTCGTAAATTTAAAATTTTGAAAAAAATATTTTTGTTCTTGTATCTAAATACTTGTTACAAAATAAAAACTTTGCATTTACCTTGATAAAGTACCTCAGAAGACAAAACTATATATTCTCTCATCCGCAGACAGATCTGTTTCACTGCTCATCAGTATGGTTAGACATCCGATTGTTTTTCTATCCAGGATTGAAACCTGACCGAATTGGCTTCAGTTATGAGTTATGGGCGTCCGGTAGAGGGAGGAAAACTTTTAGCGTGTCATATTTCATGTATTCATACGCTATATATATATATATAGATATTAAGTAATTCATCGAGCTTTATATTCGACCTCAACAGAATGCAGAGGTCGAATATAAAGCTCGATGAATTGCTTAATAATTATTCAAAATCCTCCTACTACTTCAATCATATATATATATATATATATAACTTTAATCCAAAAAGAAAAGCAGGAAGGTAAATCTTAATGACCCGATCCTATTAATATTAAAACCGATGAAGGTGGAGGGCTCAATGTAATTAATATTTAAATTACAGAGCGAATTATAAAATAAAATAAATTTCGATGTACAAATCAATTGTATGGCCATTTCTACATGAAATCCCTAAGAGAAGTTTCACACATCATCGGCAACTTCTTTATTTCAAAAATAAAAAAAATAAAAAATTTGAAATAAATAAGTTGCCGATGATGTGTGAAACTTCTCTTAGGGATTTCATGTAGAAATGGGCATACAATTGATTTGTACATCGAAATTTATTTTATTTTATATATATATATATATATATATATATATATATATATATATATATTATATTACCCTGTTAAATTAAATAAACGAATTTAACATTGTGTTCTTTTGAGTTCGTCTCTATCGGAATTTACCTGGATAGTATACCAAGTGTGCTACGTTTTCTATATATATATATATATATGCGGTAAAAATTCAGGATAATATTGGTAAATAATCTGGGAGGATCCTAGTAATATTAGATTAAATATTAAAACTGATACAACGGAAAGCTCAATGTAAATTTAATTTAAATTAGTAATTATGTTATTTAAAGAATATTAACTTTAAGGATAAAATATTTTTTGTTTTTCATTTCTTTTGGAAAATATTAAATATTAAGGGAAGATATAATAATTATTTTTATACTTTATCGATATAATCTGGGATATGTGAAGATATTCAAATACACGCTAAACGATTTCTTTTATCTTTGTTTCCCTCTGTCTTTTCTACAATTATTTTTATGGCAGATGTTCTAACGAGGTTTTTTCCCTTGGCTCCCCGACCACATGTATTTACCCTTGTTATTATGTCGGCATCAAGGTCGAAATAGTTAAATTTAACCGCCTCTTCTACTCTAACAGTTTCTTTTCTCGCACTACCCGTTTGTAGAACTTTCTTCCATTTGCTTGCTTCCTTGATAGATACAATCCCCAAAAGTTTAAATGTAATGTCAATTCCTATCATTTATCAACTTAATTCCCGTCCTTCACTTACCTTTTCTTTAGTATCCCAATAGCTACAATCTACAAAAAGTAAAAATGCAACGTCAACTGCCATCTTTTATCTACTTAATTCCCATTCATCTTTTATCTTTTCTTTAGCATCCCAAATGCTACAATCTCCAAAAGTTTAAATGCAATGTCAATTCCTATCTTTTATCAACTTAATTCTCATCCATCATTTATCTTTTCTTTAGTATCCCAATAGCTACAATCTACAAAAAGTTAAAATGCAACGTCAACTGCCATCTTTTATCTACTTAATTCCCATCCATCTCTTATCTTTTCTTTAGCATCCCAAATGCTGCAATCTCCAAAAGTTTAACTGCAACATCGATTGCCATCTTTTATATAGTTAATTCCAATTCATCTCTTATCTTTTTTTTAGCATCCCAAATGCTACAATCTCCAAAAGTTAAATGCAATATCGATTGCCATCTTTTATCTACTTAATTCCCGTCCTTCACTTACCTTTTCTTTAGCATCCCAAATGCTACAATCTCCAAAAGTTTAAATGCAATGTCAATTCCTATCTTTTATCTACTTAATTCTCATCCATCACTTATCTTTTCTTTAGCATCCCAAATGCTACAATCTCCAAAAAGTTAAATACAACATCGATTGCCATCTTTTATCTACTTAATTCTCATCCATCACTCATCTTTTCTTTATCATCCCAAATGCTACAATCTTCAAAAGTTTAAATCTTTTATGTAGTCAATTCCAATCCATCACTTATCTTTTCTTTAGCATCCCAAATGCTGCAATCTCCAAAAATTTAAATGCAATGTCAATTCCTATCTTTTATCGACTTAATTCTCATCCATCACTTATCTTTTTTTTAGCATCCCAAATGCTACAATCTCCAAAAAGTTAAATGCAACATCGATTGCCATCTTTTATCTACTTAATTCCCATTCATCTTTTATCTTTTCTTTAGCATCCCAAATGCTACAATCTCCCAAAGTTTAAATACAACATCGATTGCCATCTTTTATCTACTTAATTCCCATTCATCTTTTATCTTTTCTTTAGCATCCCAAATGCTGCAATCTCCAAAAGTTTAAATGCAATGTCAATTCCTATCTTTTATCAACTTAATTCTCATCCATCATTTATCTTTTCTTTAGTATCCCAATAGCTACAATCTCCAAAAATTTAAATGCAATGTCAATTCCTATCTTTTATCGACTTAATTCTCATCCATCACTTATCTTTTCTTTAGCATCCCAAATGCTACAATCTCCAAAAAGTTAAATGCAACATCGATTGCCATCTTTTATCTACTTAATTCCCATTCATCTTTTATCTTTTCTTTAGCATCCCAAATGCTACGATCTCCAAAAATTTAAATGCAATGACAATTTCCATCTTTTATCTACTTAATTCTCATCGATCACTTATCTTTTCTTTAGCATCCCAAATGCTACAATCTCCCAAAGTTTAAATACAACATCGATTGCCATCTTTTATCTACTTAATTCCCATTCATCTTTTATCTTTTCTTTAGCATCTCAAATGCTACAATCTCCAAAAGTTTAAATGCAATGTCAATTCCTATCTTTTATCGACTTAATTCTCATCCATCACTTATCTTTTTTTAGCATCCCAAATGCTACAATCTCCAAAAAGTTAAATGCAACATCGATTGCCATCTTTTATCTACTTAATTCCCATTCATCTTTTATCTTTTCTTTAGCATCCCAAATGCTACAATCTCCAAAAGTTTAAATGCAATGTCAATTCCTATCTTTTATCTACTTAATTCCCATCCATCTTTTATCTTCTCTTTAGTATCCCAAATGCTACGATCTCCAAAAATTTAAATGCAATGACAATTTCCATCTTTTATCTACTTAATTCTCATCGATCACTTATCTTTTCTTTAGCATCCCAAATACTACAATCTCCAAAAGTTAAATGCAACATCGATTGCCATCTTTTATCTACTTAATTCCCATCCATCTCTTATCTTTTCTTCAACAACCCTTTTCACTTTTTTATTCTCTCACTGTAGACTCCTCTGCACCAGTGGCATTTCTACCAATAAATCTTAGACAATCTCCTCACAGATAAAGAAGAGACTTGAAATAACAGAACATTACAAAAAGATGCTGAGAATACCATGTACTGAACATTTAGCAACGACAATTCTAAACAATGGAAACAAAAAAGAACACATACTTACCACCTGAAAGAGACAGTTGAAACTTCTAGGGTATATAATGAGGAAATACGGCATAGAAAATTTAATGTTCACAAGACGAGAAGGACATAGAAAAACGACACATAATCTACCTGGCGAGCTTTATCGAATGGATAACACTAAGTTTTCTTTATGAACAAACGTTAAACGGATATCAACGGACCCTGGATTCGAACCCAGAAATAGATATTTGGAGAATATCTCTCTGTGTATGTATATGTTTTTGTGGAAATATATATATACACATATTTCTTTCCTTAGGAGAGCTGAGAGAGAGAGAGAGAGAGAGAGAGAGAGAGAGAGAGAGAAGAAGAAGAAGAAGAAGAAGAAGAAGAAATAAACGCTGGGGTGGCCGAGAGTGGTAGAGAGGTGAAACGCAGGGCGTTTACGGGGTGATATCAACTGATATGATAATAATTTTATAAAAAACACAGATGGCCTGCAAGAGGAGAGAACTCTGGTTCTTTCTTTTTCCTCATTGTCTGCTGCTAACCCCTTCATCTCTCTCGGAGAAAGAAAATAAACGATCGACCGAAGTGAAACAATTCTCGTGAACTATTGAGAAAGGCCACCCACGTAAGAATGTAATTGTAATGGACCCTGACAGGTAAATGTATAAAGTCAACGAAATCGGGTCAGCATGGCGGGAATTGCACGCGGTCGATCAGAGCCAGACAATCGAAGCTGACGTTAGATTTTAATGGAAAGACATTCTGATCACTTACCACCCCGTGCCATATTGAAACGATTTCAACAAAAACACAACGGATTTGAAAATCAAGACAGATAGAGGGACCTAGGAAGGCGTGAAGTGAAAACGCAGAAAACATCCCTCCTCTCTCTCTCTCTCTCTCTCTATCTCTCTCTCTCTCTCTCTCTCTCTCTCTCTTCCACACGCTAGTGGCATGCACACGGCTTATAGGCAGGAAAGCAAGAAAACTGTATTACTTCTAGCAACAACAATATAGTAGCCGCAGTAGTTTGTGAACCCTGAAAAAGTTGGATTGTATTTTATTTTATTTTTATTATTATCTCTCTTTGCACGTACGGAGAATTGCAATATAATCATTAGTTCACATAAGAAGAAAAGAAAAATTATTAAGCGCTTTAAAGGGCAAGAAATTGTGGAAAACCATTATCGCCAACTTTCTGAAGACATACGGCATATAGAAGAAGAATGAGAGAAAAGTAGACATTAAGCTTTCGAGAAACATTTCTACTGTGGTTGAAAAGGACACAGACTATTCTAGATTTGCGACCCTGAGAATTTTTGCATTCATTTTGTCATATTTTGTTTGCTTCTATGATTAAACTCGAAGCAGAATGTTCAGATGAATCTTTTACCCAAATTTTGAAAATACTGTTCTTAATAATCCATTTTTGCCTAACCTCAGTAATTATAAGTTATTTTGAACAGATTATGGCTCAAGCCTAGCGTGGTGAGTTGGAGATCCGTTTACCTCTGTTGGCAGTCAGAATAAAATAATACTGCGTAAACCGGATTCAAATTCAATATTTTTCATTGATTGATTGATTGTTTTTTTTACAGCCTACTATAATACTTGCATATTTTTCTTTGAGGAGTTAATGTTTTGCGATACAAGTTTTATTAAGTAGCGAGGGTGTGCGAGAATGAGTGGATTCATGCCTCATCAGAATTTGATAAACAAACAAGAAATTTTAATGTGAATATAAATTAGGAAATCATTATTAAAGAAAAGTAAGCATTACTTTTTTTAAAGATTCTTTTATCATGACTAAAAAGAAAGGAGAAAATATTTAGGACTACGTTTGAAATCACGAGAATTTTGTTTTCACACAGAATGAATGAAAGAAAAAGAGACATTGAGATTTCCAGAAATTTTTATACTGCCATTGAGAAGATAATAGAACATGCTAGATTTGCAACCCTGAGGCTTTTTTGTATTCATTTTTTATTATTTTTTAGAATTTATTATTAAATCTGTTTTAATTATAGAAGAGTAAGCACTAATTTTTTAAAAGTATCTTGTACCACAACTGAGAAGAAATGAGAAAACTTTTAGTAGTACGTTTGAAACCTTAAGAATTTTGTTTTCATATAGAATAAATGGTAAAGAAAAATAAGCATTAATGTTTCTAGAGGTTCGTATCGCGACGGGAAAGAAAGGACACTGTCTTGTGAATTAGATTTGCAATCTTGATATTTTTGTTATCACTTTTGCATAATTTTGTGCTTCTGTTGCAATTAATTTAAAGAAAAGTCATGCTTTTTACGGACACTAGTAATAATTTAAATCGTAGCGACTGGCGGTATTTTTCTTGCAGATTGTCAATTCATTTTTATCGTAGAATCATTAGCAATGCATACAACAGCCATATTCAATTAATAAGACTTGCTTTAATCCATGTCTCAGACAATCTCTTTTCTGATTACTAAAGCAAAACAGACAAACTCGAAGCAGAATGTTCAGATAAATCTTTTGTCGAAACTTTGAAAATTCTGTTCATGATAATCCATTTTTGCCTAACTTCAGTAATTATAAGTTATTCTGAACAGATTATGGCTCAAGCCTAACGAGGTGAATTGGAGATGCGTTTACCTCTGTTGAAAGTCAGAATGAGATAGTATTGCGTAAACCGGATTTAAATTAAACGTTTTTATTGATTGATTGATTGATTGATTGGTTGATTGATTGATTGATTGGTGTTTTACAGCTTACGAATAACACTTGCATATTTTTGTGGATGTGTTAATGATTTAGTGATAAAAGTCTTATTAAGTAGCGGGACTGTGCGAGAATGGCTAGATTCATGCTTAATCAGAATTTGATCAGCAAACAAGAAATTTTAATGTGAGTATAATTTAAGAAAATCATTTTAAAAGAAAAGTAAGCATTACTTTTTAATAGATACTTGTATCACGACTGAGAAGAAAGTAGAAAGGTTTTAGGATTTCGTTTGAAATCACAAGAATTTTGTTTTCACACAGAATGAATGAAAGAAAAAAGACATTGAGATTTCGAGAAAATTTTATACTGCGATTGAGAAGATAATAGATCATGTTAGATTTGCAACCCTGGGGCTTTTTGTATTTATTTTTTATTATTTTTTAGAATCTATTATACAATTTGTTTTGAATAAAGAAAGGTATGCATTAATTTTTTAAAGATTCTTGTACCACAACTGAGCAGAAATGAGAAAACTTTTAGTAGTACGTTTGAAACCTTAAGAATTTTGTTTTCACATCGAATAAATAATAAAGAAAAATAGGAATTAATCTTGATATATATATTCTTTTTAGTTTGGCATATTTTATGTGCTTCTGTGGCATGCTTCTGTGGCATTTTAAAGAAAAGGCATGCTTTTACAGACACTAGAAATAATTTAAATCGTAACGACTGACAATATTTTTCTTTCGGATTTTCAATGCATTTTTTATCGCAGAAACATTAGCAATGCATATAACAGCCACATTCAATTAATACGACTTGCATTAATCCATGTCTTAAACAATCTTTTTTCAGATTACTGAAGCAAAACAGACAAAATCAAAGCAGAATGTTCAGATAAATCTTCTGTCGAAATTTTGAAAATTCTGTTCTTGATAATCCATTTTTGCATAACGTCAGTAATTATAAGTTTTTCTTAACAGATTATGGCTCAAGCCTAGCGAGGTGAGTTAGAGATGCATTTACCTCTGTTGATAGTCACAATGCAATATTATTTGCGTAAACCGGCTTCAAACTCAGTGTTTTTTATTGATTGATTGATTGATTCGTTTTTACAGCTTAAAATAACACTTATTTCTTTTTTGTTGAGTTATTAATGTTTAGCGATACAAGTCTTATTAAGTAGCGAGGGTGTGCGAGAATGAGTGGATTCATGCCTCATCAGAATTTGATAAACAAACAAGAAATTTTAATGTGAATATAAATTAGGAAATCATTATTAAAGAAAAGTAAGCATTACTTTTTTAAAGATTCTTTTATCATGACTAAAAAGAAAGGAGAAAATATTTAGGACAACGTTTGAAAGCACAAGAATTTTGTTTTCACACAGAATGAATGAAAGAAAAAGAGGCATTGAGATTTCCAGAAATTTTTATACTGCCATTGAGAAGATAATAGAACATGCTAGATTTGCAACCCGGAGGCTTTTTTGTATTCATTTTTTATTATTTTTTAGAATTTATTATTAAATCTGTTTTAATTATAGAAGAGTAAGCACTAATTTTTTAAAAGTATCTTGTACCACAACTGAGAAGAAATGAGAAAACTTTTAGTAGTACGTTTGAAACCTTAAGAATTTTGTTTTCATATAGAATAAATGGTAAAGAAAAATAGGCATTAATGTTTCTAGAGGTTCGTACCGCGACGGGAAAGAAAGGACACTGTCTTGTGGATTAGATTTGCAATCTTGATATTTTTGTATTCAGTTTAGTATAATTTGTGTGCTTCTTTTGCAATTAATTTAAAGAAAAGGCATTCTTTTTACAGACACTAGTAATAATTTTAAATCGTATCATCTGACAGTATTTTTCTTGCAGATTTTCAATGCTTTTTTTATCGCAGAATCATTAGCAATGCATATAACAGCCATATTCAATTTATAAGACTTGTTTTAATCCATGTCTCAGACAATCTCTTTCCTGATTTCTAATGCTAAACAGACAAACTCAAAGCAGAATGTTCAGATAAATCTTTTATTGAAATGTTGAAAATACTATTCTTAATGATCCATTTTTGCCTAACGTCAGTAATGATTAGCTATTTTTAACAGATTATGACTCAAACCTGGCGGGGTGAGGGCAACTAGCGGTGGTGTAATGGTTATCAAGCTTGTCTTGCTTGAATCATTATAATTGAGTAGTGAGTTTGCTCCTCAGTGAGTGTCTCATAATTTCGGCCGTGTGTCACGTCTAAGATACGCTTAGAAAATCACCTTCCCCCAGGTTTGGGGATTGGGCGCAGGTCTAACAACTCTGCCCCATAGATAACAGTTTGTTCCGGAAACAGCAAAAACGCTGCCCTACATACCATTAGGTGAAAGAGAAACATTTATTTTATTTACTAGCCAGATGAGTTAGAGTCGCGTTTACCTGTTTCGGCAGTCAGAATATTTACGTAAACCGGATTCAAATTCAATTTTTTTTTATTGATTGATTGAGTGAGTGATTCGTTTTTTACAGCTTAACATTTGCATATTTTTTTGTGAATGTATTAGTGATTTAGGGATACAAGACTTATCAAGTAGCGAGGGCGCGCTAGAATTGGTGGATTTATGCCTAATCAGAATTTGATAAACAAACAAGAAATTTTAATGCGGATATAAATTAGGAGATCAGTTCTATATTACAATCAATATATAATCTGATTCCCCACTTTGTTTCCACAGTAGTTTCTATACATTTGCACGTCAAAAAGTGTAAATAAATCTAAAAGACATGTATGTTTACCTAATCAGTTTTAATTGATTTATCTATTTGTTCATGTTATCAACACTTTCCAGGTTTGTCTATATTTCTGAGATGAGGTAGAATTTACATTATTTACATTATTTGGACTATTGTCCTCATCTTTGTTGCCATTTGTACGACGTTTAATAATAGATCATTTTATTTGTCTATATTTCTGAGATGAGGTAGTATTTACAGTATTTACATTATTCAGACTATTGTCCTCATCTTTCTTGCCATTTGTACGACGTTTAATAATAGATCATTCTATTTGTCTATATTTCTGAGATGAGGTAGTATTTACAGTATTTACATTATTCAGACTATTGTCCTCATTTTGTTGCCATTTGTACGACATTTAATAATAGATCATTCTATTTCTCTATATTTCTGAGATGAGGTAGAATTTACAGTATTTACATTATTTGGACTATTGTCTTCATCTTTGTTGCCATTTGTACGACATTTAATAATAGATCATTCTATTTGTCTATATTTCTGAGATGAGGTAGTATTTACAGTATTTACATTATTCAGACTATTGTTCTCATATTTGTTGCCATTTGTACGACGTTTCGGCTGTTGTACGCTCCGGTTTTCTTCAGCTGCTAGTAATTTCGAACCGAACTCTTTATTACAATCACTGGGTTATATTTACAGTATTTACATTATTGGAACTATTGTCCTCATCTTTGTTGCCATTTGTACGATGTTTCGACCGTTGTACGCCCCAGCCTTCTTCATGTGGTAGAAATTTTGAACCGAACCCTTTATTACAATCACTTTGATATATGAACTCCATTCCTTGCGTAGTAGTTCCTGTTTTGGTAATCACAGGAACTAACTAACGTCTATATCTACTGGACCATGTGCCCTTGACGACATGAAATGAGAATGATGTACCCCCGTGAATTTAATAAAGGGTTTGGTTTGAATTTTCCCAACACCTGAAGAAGGCCGGAGCGTACAATGGCCAAAACGTCGTAAACATAGCAGCAAAGATGAGGACAACATTTCGAATAATGTAAATAGTGTAAATCATAAATAATGTAATAAACAGTAAATATAAACATTTATTTGTTCTTCATTTTTTATTCATTTCAATGAGAAAAGAAACATAGTCAGCATATTTGCCCATGAAAGGTGTGGCCACTTAGGGTCTGAAATTCTCCTGAGGAGGTGGGGCAAACTCAGCGTCTTCATTTACATACTCCACCACTATCGTATACACAACTTAGCAATGAGTTTGAGTATAAGTATAATAACTGTAACTGGTGTCATCTGCGTAGATGCATACAAAACAAAAACGAAACTATCTACTTAGTCAAGTCTTTTTCTATGTGCTGTGTCTATTCAGGGCACCGACGATCATGCCTTTCCACAACTTCCTGTTCATTGTAGTTTTGAGTAAAGTTTATCTTTTTGATATCTCTCTTAAGCTCTGTTCTACCAAGGATTTACACAAGTTCGTTTTCCTTTTTCATATGCGCCGTGTACCTTCAGTACGTCGGTGATCATGGCTCTCCACAATTTCCTTTCCTTTACAGCGAGGAGGAGGGAGACAAACTCAAACAGCGTCTTCATTTACATACTCCACCACTATCGTATACACAACTTAGCAATGAGTTTGAGTATAAGTATAATATCTGTAACTGGTTCGTCTTTCTCTCCACTCTCCTCCTGCTTGAAATTTTGCTTTCTTATGTAGCCCCACATGGCCCAGTGGATATAGATTAAATTTCATTTATGCGTTTTTTAAAAAAAATTATTTTATCGATTAAAGAGTATAGCCGACTCAGTTAGGCAGCGTATTTGTGAAAAAGTGCACCATAGTACAATTCAGTTCCCCAGAAATTTGGAAACTACATGCTGTACTGTTTGGCATTCTCAGCAAGTATTTCGAAACGAACCCTTTTTTACAACCACATGGCCTAGTGGATACAGACGTTGGTTAATTCCTATAACTTGACCCAAAGAGTTGTGAATTCAGTACCAGGCTACAGCAGTGGTGAACAAGTAACTTGCAGGGTTAGAGGGAGGTAACTCATGATTTTTAATCGAGGCATTACTACGCAAGGTACGAGGATGATATACCTCAGTTACTGTAATTTCTACATTGAATAATTAATATTATTAATTAATGACGGTTATAAACGTTAATTTAAAAAAAAACTTCCTTTTAATTTCTAAATATTTTCGTGCGAGGTAAGAGGATATTAAAAAAAAAGGAAAATCAAAAAAAAGAGGGTAGAAAAGACGAGAAAGCAAAAAAGGAAAGAAAGAGGAAATAAAAAGCAAAGAGAAAAGCAAGAGAGAAAGAACCGAGATGAAACAGCCAATGGAAAGAGCTATGAGAGATAAACCCCAAATTTAGGCAGGAAAGAAAATATAGACAAATACAGATATCGGTCACGCGACGTCTGGGCTTAACAAAGAGGAAAAAGTGAGAAAATGCACGGAGAGAAGAACGTGTGTGGAGGAGACAACAGAAGCGGCAAAGAAATAGAAATCTTAAACTTTGGCCGGAAATGAATTGCAAATAGATACAGACGTTCGTTACATTGTATAAAACAAAATGTACAATTTTGTAGTAGACTGTAGATTGTACATGTTCTAAAGTATAATTTACAATAAATATTAATTGCTCCATTTTTATATTGAGCATTGTTTTAAATTAATCTTTTGAACTTTGCAAATATTTTCTATGTTCCTTATATATATATATATATATATATATATATATATATATATATATATTCTCTTCTGTTCAATATGTCCAAATAGTGGATATATTGGTGAATCTGGTAATAGCTTTAGATTTCGTTTCAATAATCACAAACTTAGCATACGCCAGAACAACCAATATTCCCCCATAGCAGTTCACTACACTCAACCGGGTCACACTTTAGAAAATTGCAAATGTTTACTAATAGACTCCGATTTTAGTTCTACACACTCACGCAGAAAGAAAGAAAAATACTGGATTTTAAAATTAAATACACACAAGCTAGGGTTAAATAGGGACTTAGGTGTTTTGAATCTTTATAAATATTTCAATAGCTAAACATTTTTTAGATATAATTAAAAACATTTTCTCTAAAACAAAATTCATAAGTATTATTAAAGATAGGTTTATGTTTACAAATATTTTTAAAAAATCTGTCGCTTTCTGCGTCACGTGATGTAAACAGTCTCTCTCCACGAACGCTCTCGCGAAATACGTTTTTAATTTAAATTTTAAAATCATTTGTTTCTGAGGAAGGGCCGAGGTCGGTCTGAAATATCAAATATAATAATAAAAATACTGTCAAAAAAATACATTTTTAAACTTACAACTTTTTAGTAGTTTTTCCTATATATATATATATATATATATATATATATATATATATATATATATATATATATAAGAAAGTAGCTAACCTAGAGAGCCAACGAACCTACCAAGGTTTCACAAAATTGGATCTTCAGGGCAAGTTGGCCCTGAAGATCCAATTTGGTGAAACCTTGGTAGGTTCGTTACCTCTCTAGGTTAGCTACTTACTTATTTATTTGCTCTACCAGTGTATTGAGCGCTTTACGTGTTAGGTTCCTCGTTTCGGGTTTTCTTATTCTTTCGACTAGTACTTTGACTAATGTTCAAGTGCTTAGTTCGTTTCTTTTTTTGTTTCCATTATTTCCCCTCCGCGTTTATACTCGGTGGGTTTTTCGAGATGTGTTCAATAACATATATATATATATATATATATATATATATATATATATATATATATATATATATATATTCTAAATATCTGCTGTTAAATATAAGAGACAATGAATCTCTATTATGTTTAATCATGAACCGTTCTAAACGTCGTATTTTGGCTTTAATTTCAGTTGAAAATAAAGACAAAATTTCTCTAATATTTGGATATTTTTTTATTAATTTGCTTCTAAGCAATTAATTTACTGGACTGATCTTTATAGTTGGTATGTTTTTCTCTTAAATAGTGTATGTCATTAAATCAAGAAAAATCTAAGTTTTCCAGTTATACATTTGAAGTACTCTTCAGTGAACGATTTGTAAATTACTGTTTAACAAAAATAAAAATGTAGATATCGTATGATTTCCATCGTAATCTCAGAAATCTCATATGACATATGTAGTTTTCGGAGTTTTATATGAATATATAAAAAATTTCCGAATTCTACATTCGTTGAATATCTATTTCAGAGAGAAAATTATGGCTTCTACAGCAACGATCAACAGCAATTTTTTTAAAATTTAAATATGGTACAAAAATTTACATACTAGAAAGAGCCTAAAACATAAGTAAAAAAAAAGCCGGGATTAAAAGAGAAAAAAATTATTTAAAATTTGTCGTTCAGACATAAAAGACAGAGGGGCAAAAAGGATCATGACTCGATATTAAAAGAAGCCTTATTACTTATTTTTTTTAAACGTCCTGTGTATGGATATGTTTTGGGCTCCTTCCGGTACGTGAATTTTCGTAACATATTCGGATTAATAAATTTTTGTTTTTCATCGTTGCTGAAGAAGCGATAATTTTCTCGCTGAAATAGCTATTCAACGAATGTAAAGTTCGGATTTTTTATACATTATATATAGTTGGCTCTGTAAATAGATAATATTATTTACATTCAGCACTCCACCTGGAACATTTTGATATTAATAAAATTAATATTAATAAGAACTGGTTTTGGGGAATTTACCTATATGCTCTTCTTTTTGCGCGGAATTGAATATATATATATATTTCTTTTTTTTTTTAATTCAGATACTTCAGTCCAAGAGAAAAAAGCAGGAAGGTAAATTCCAAAATACCCGATCCTAATTAATATCAAAATTTTTATTTTAATATTAAAAAATGATACAGGAAGAGAGCTGCATGTAATAAAATATTACAGAGCAAATATATATTAAAAAAGGATTAATTCAAAGATGTTGAATGGCCATTTCGATATGAAGATCCCCACGGGGGACGACACATCACCTCAGCAACAGAAAAAACCTTTCAGAAACTGGAGAAAAATTAGTCTACTTTTCCTTTTTAAATAGATTGCAAAGAAATTAAAAAATAAAATAAAATAAAAATAAAAATAAAGGGAAAGAAAAAGAAAAAGAAAACGAAAAAGAAAAAGAAAAAGATAGAATAAAATCAAATAAATAAGAAAAGAAAAAATTGACATCGTCTGGGTTTGCAAAAAAAAAGGGAGAATGTAACTAAAAATTAACAGACAGCCGTGTTAAATCGACGTAAGTTTAAGCAACACGGTGGTAAGAGAGATAAAAGAAGGAAGGGAGGGAAAAAGAAAGAAACTAAAGAAAAAATTTTTTAAATATTACAGACGCTGTAAAAAATTTACAAAATTTTTTCTTTAGTTTCTTTCTTTTTTCCCTCCCTTCCTTCTTTTATCTCTCTTACCACCTTTTTTCCGTGTTGCTTAAACTTACGTCGATTTAACACGGCTGTCTGTTAATTTTTAGTTACATTCTCCCTTTTTTTTTGCAAACCCAGACGATGTCAATTTTTTCTTTTCTTATTTATTTGATTTTATTCTATCTTTTTCTTTTTCTTTTTCGTTTTCTTTTTCTTTTTCTTTCCCTTTATTTTTATTTTTATTTTATTTTATTTTTTAATTTCTTTGCAATCTATTTAAAAAGGAAAAGTAGACTAATTTTTCTCCAGTTTCTGAAAGGATTTTTCTGTTGCTGAGGTGATGTGTTGGGGATCTTCATATCGAAATGGCCATTCAACATCTTTGAATTAATCCTTTTTTAATATATATATATATATATATATATATATATATATATATATATATATATATATTATAACTTTAATACAAAAGGAAAAGCTGGTAGGTAAACCCTAAAAACCTGATCCTAATTAATAGTAATTACATTAATATTAAAACTGATCAAGGTGGAGAGCTCAGTGCAATTTATATTCAAATTACAGAGCCAATTATAAAATAAAACAAATTCCAATATTCAAATTTGCTGAATGGCCATTTCTACAAGAAATTTCTCGTGTCATCAGCAACCAATTTTTTATTATAAAAAGCCAAATAACAAAATGAACAAAGATATTTTACCGGCGGAAGTTCAAAAAAATTTTCATAATGGAAAATTAAAGGGGTGGGATTAATAAAAAAGCAGGCAGAAATCTATGTCTATTTTTATTTTTAGATTTTTTGAAAACCCCTACTGAGCCCAGAGTTAAAAGTTGAAAGTTAGCCTTGTCTGGTCGAAAGAAATGGTAGGGGGGAGAATAAAAAGAAAAAAGAAGGAAGTAAAAAGGAAAAAAGTAAAAGGGAGGAAGACGTGGTTGACAGGGAAGTAAGCTAAGAAAAGAAAAGAAAAGAAAAGAAAAGAAAAGAAAAAAGGAAACAAAGAAAAATTCTGTTTCCATAGAATTTACTTCGTGAAAGGGTTGTTTGGTATTTCTGATTTGGATTGGAAAAGAAATACCAAACAGCCCTTTCACGTAGATTTTGGAAAATGAAGCCAGAAGGGATAAACACCATAGTTAGTTGGAAACTGATAGGCTCAGCTCGTACTCCTAGGAGTTTTCACGATAGATGCAATCTATGTTTACAGGAAAAATACAAATATTAACATATCCTAACCAGCACCTACTCTTGAATTTAAGAAAACAATTCATTAACAAATGCCGCCATAAGGCGAAATTTGTGAACGTTTATACTGAGAATTAAATTTTTAATTTAGTCTAGGAAAATAAATTAATGTTCATCAGCAAAAGATACAACCCAAAATGCCAAATACAGGTGGGGGATAACAGAATCAAACAAGTACAAGAATTTAAGTACCTAGGAAGTGTTCTAACAGGAGATGGAAAGTGCGACACGGAGATCCGAAGGCGAATTGGCATGGCAAAGGTCACGTTCCAGAAGATGAGCAAAATACTAACACACAGGAAAATTTCAATAGAAACGAAGAAAAGAGTGCTAGACTGCTACGTGATGTCAGTTCTTCAATACGGCTGTGAATGCTGGACAATATCATCGAAAATGAGGACAAAACTGGAAGCGGCCGAAATGTGGTTCTACAGAAGGATGCTACGGATATCGTGGACTGAGCATACAAGCAACGACGAGGTGTTAGAAAAAATGGCAACAAAAAGGAAATTCATGCTGAGCATCAGGAAGAGACAACTGAAGTTTCTGGGACATGCAATGAGGAAGGGGAGCTTGGAGAACCTGATACTGACTGGCCAGATAGAAGGAAAGAGAGACAGAGGAAGGCAGCGGATAACATATTTACAGGGCCTGATCAGGTGGATGACGGAACGGGGGTTGACAGGAATAACGGGAGCAAACATACTAGGAGCCACAAGGGATAGGGAGACGTGGAGAGCCATGATCGCCTACGTCCTGAAGGGACAGGGCACATCAAAGAAGAAGAAGAATGGATTAATTAATTAATTTAATTTAATTTTTAACTAGTAAATTTGAAGCCAACTACCAATGACTGATCCCAGTCTTATAGATACCTTCTTTTTCCTGCACCTTTATATATATTTTTGTTTGGTTTTGTGATGATCATTTTACCAGGGCCCTTACAATAGCTACAATAAATATAATAAATTTTTTTCGTTCCTTTCGTACTAAACCGCCTTTAATCAGTTTCTTTAACCCTCTAGGACCATTCGTATCATATTTGATACAGTATTTCCCTATAAGGAAACATTTGGTATTTCCCTATAAGGAAACATTTGGTATTCATTGACTGAGCAGTCAGTACTGCTTTCATTTGAAATTTATAAAATACTTCTCTGAAAAAATTTTTCAGGAAAATATTTCTTTCAAGGCTTGTTTTCATACTGTATCAAATATGATACGAATGGCCCTAGAGGGTTAATCTCAGTCTGTTTATCTATCTATCTATCTATCTATTAACCCTCTAGGGCCATTCGTATCATATTTGATACAGTATTTCCCTATAAGGAAACATTTGGTATTTCCCTATAAGGAAACATTTGGTATTCATTGACTGAGCAGTCAGTACTGCTTTCATTTGAAATTTATAAAATATTTAGACAAGGCTAAATTTCAAGTTTTAACTCTCGACTCAGTTAAGGAGTAGGGGTTTTCAAAAAAATCTAAAAATAAAAATAGACATAGATTTCTGTCTGCTTTCTTATTAATCCCACCCCTTTAACTTTCCCTGATGAAATTTTTTTTAACTCCCGCCGGTAAAATATCATTGTTCATTTTGTTATTTGGCTTTTTGTAATAAAAATTCGTTGCTGATGACACGAGAAATTTCTCGTAGAAATGGCCAGTCAGTGAATTTGAAAATCGGAATTTGTTTTATATATATATATATATATATATATATATATATATATATATATATATATATATATATTCAGATAAAACTTAGAGGGGAAATAGTCATTTTCCACATGCCATTTTAAGACATGCATTCTCATCCCCATTTAAACAAAGAATGAGGAAAAATTCTAAGCCCAGAGGTTTACTCGATATCAGAATGTACTTCTTAATAAACATAGAGAAATCATTAGTAAGTGTCGTCACAGGAACAAATTTAAATCGCAATAATTATCTCATTCTTCCCTTTAGTCACAACAGAATTTTTTTAAACTTTGGCGAAGCAGTAATTTTTTACCTCCTACCTACCACTACTAACTCAATGGTCAAGTCACATACCTCCCATTACCATAAGAAAAATTACTACTTAGATTTTTCTAGGTTAGCCCTATAATAGCCAACATCCCCATCCCTTCCTTTACATGCCCATGAATTTTTCCTTATTCTTTGATTAAACGGGGTTGAAAATGCATGTCTTAAGCTGACATGTTGAAAATAGCTATTCCCATTCTAAATTTTATCTGAATTTACAGATAAATAAGTATATATATATATATAAATATACTAGCAGTATAGCACGGCGTGGGTCGGATGTAATGAAAGCTTTAAAACTAATCCATGATCCTGGAGCTCAGACTCTTTGGGCGTTGGCACAAAAGACTAAAAAGCAGTAGCAGTTTCCAGTTAAAGCAAAACCGTAGACTGAAAGAAAAATTAATGGATGTTAAGTCAAATTTTCATTTCCTGGTATCGATATCAAATAAGTTTTTTCGTCGTAAACTTAATTTTGAAGGCTAAATAAGTCCCCTGAGTAAATGGCTTCATGGCTGAGACTAAAAACTACAATTATAACTACTTAGAGCCAAACCCGAAGCAAAAACTAAAATAAAAAGGCTGAAAAAATACAGACATACAGGTAGATAAACAGACACACACACAAACATCTTGCCTTTTATATATATATATTATCGAGTTTCTGCGCTATTGTAAGAACTGCAACCTTGAAACTTCTGAATATCGTTTCTTATGTCTTTGTGTATGAGTGTATCAAATTTGATTAAAATTGGACCACTCCTTCTAAAACCCGATTTTTTTTTATTATCGATTTTCGATATTTATCCCGTACCTTGACACAAAAACTAGCTAAGAACACTCGGAGATGCTTAACACAGTTGTACTAACTGTGGAAATTGTCAAGAAAATCGGTTCAGCCGTTTCGGAGTCTACAGATAACGGACACACATACACACGCACACACACACACACATAGAGACAAAGTTCCATTTATATGTTTATATATACTACAGGCCATAATTATTAGGTGAATGTTTTAAAAAAATTATATATTTCATGCTATTTTTTAGTATTTATTGCCAAGTGAATAATTGTAAATGAAAATAGAATGGTTCTTTTGTTAATATTGCACAATAAAATGTGCATCAAATGAATTTATAAATATTTAATAATTACCGATATTGCAGTTTCATCAAAATAACCTCCTTTTGCCTTCACAACGGCTGCACAAACTCAGGGCATTCTTCCGACAAGTCTTTTTTTAAAAGAATCCTCCGACAACTCACTCCAGGTATCCTTTAGACACCTAACTAAATCCCGAACATTACTCGGTTGTTTCTTCTTACTTCTCCTGTCCAACTCATCCCATACAAGTTCAATTGGTGTGAGGTCTGCTGACTGAGGTGACCAACACATAACTTTTAACACTCCAGCTTTTTCTTTTAATTTTAAATAATTTTGGCACAATTTAGAAGTATGTTTTGGGTAGTTATCCTGCTGGAGGATGAAATTTTGACCCACAATACAAAATCCAGATGAAATTGCATATCTCTGTAAATTGAATGGTACTGTTTTTTCTACATAGTTCCCTTTACTTCAATTAAGTTACCTGAACTCGTGCCCGCAAAACAACCACAAGCCATGCAGGAACCACCACGATGTTTAATCAATGATTGTATACACTTATCTTTCACTGGTTCCTCAACCCTCCTCCACACATACACCCACCTTTTACTCCCAAACAGTTTGAACTTAGACTCATCAGTCTACAACACGTTTGACTACTGTTCTGATGTCCAGTTTTTGTGCTCTTTTCCGTATGCTAGTCTCTTCTTATTGGCTAGCCGAAACAAAGGCTTCCTGGTTGCCACTCGTCCAAAGAACCATTATATTTTCATTTAGAATTTTCCATTTGGCAATAAATACTAAAAATAGTATGAAATACATCATTTTTTTAAAAAAACTTGGGTGGACTAAAAATTATGGCTGGTAGTTTATATATATATATATATATATATATATATATATATATATATACCATCATTTAAAAATCAATCAACTAATCAATCAATTCACTCCTCATTGTAGAGTGTGCGCTACGTGGTAAAAATCATTGATTTATTTAGATATGAGAAAGATTCTGGGTACGTGTTTAATAAACCTTGTTCGCATATTTTACAAATTAAATTAAAAGAGATGGCCAATAAATAAGGATTAATACTTTCGAATTTATTTATTTAAATTTATTTCAGTGATTTTTTAGTTGATATGTTTTTCTCTAAAATATTACATGTCATTAAATTCGGTAAAATCTAAGTTTTCCAGTTATACATTTGAAGTACTCTTCAGTAAGCGAGTTTTAAATTACTGTTTAACAACGAAAATGTAGATCAATTTACTGAACGCTTTGATTAAACATATATCTCTACTATAAAATAATAATGAAAAATGAAATCAGCCATTCTGTTGAGGAAACCACTTATCTGTTATCAGTAGAAAATCAATTATAACATTTCTGAGAAAAAATATAGATAAATAGTGAAGAGATAGAACTGTCGTCTGTTTTCGGTAATTTTGGAGAGAATGAATAAGAGAGAACTCGTAAATCAAGATGCACAAACCAGAACATTCTATACTTCAGTGAATCTAAAAATGTTTCTTGATTTGAGTTTGTAGCTGATTTTTTTTCTCTTTTTTTATCAGTTTAAGTTATTTCTAAAGTAACGAAAAAATAAAAAAACGAAAAAAAAAGAACTGCGTTATGAAAATAAATGCTTGATTGATGATAAATCAATTTGTATTTTCAGAATTCCGGTATATATACACTACCGGTCATAATTATTAGGCCACCCCAGTTATTTTAAAAGAAATGATGTGTTTCATACCATTTTTAATATTTATTGCCAAATGAAAATAGAAGTGGTATTATTACTTTGCAAAATTTTACAAAGCAAGGAAGCAAAGATGAATTCTTCCGAATCACCCTAAATTTTCTTCATTCTTTCACTGATGAAACTGCAATATAGGTAATTATTAAATATTTATAAATTCATTTGATGCACATGCTATTGTGCAATATTAACAAAAGAACCATTCTATTTTCATTTACAATTATTAACTTGGCAATAAATACCAAAAAATAGTATGAAATACATCATTTACTGGACTGATCTTTTTAGTTGGTATGTTTTTTTCTCTAAAATATTGCATGTCATTAAATCCAGTGCAACCTGAGTTGTCCAGCTATACGTTTGAAGTAGTCACCAGTAAACGAGTTTTAAATTACTGTTTAACAAAAACGAAAATGTAAATCAATTTACTGAATAGTTTGATGAAACATATGTCTCTAGTAATAATATGTCTCTAGTAATTAATAATAAAAATAAAATCAATGATTCTGTTAAGAAAGCCACTTATTTGTTATCAGCAGAAAATCA
>JBBBDQ010000998.1:75000-99898 GCA_037127315.1 Ascarosepion bandense
CCCGCCGAAATTCCGTTATAAACCTTACATTTCTTCATATTTTCGGTAGGGTAGATGGTGGCCTATATATATATATATATATATATATATATATAGTGTATCGAGGCAGCTGATAATTTTCTAAACATATACTGATGAATATAAGAGACAATGAATGTCTATTATGATAAATCATGAAACGTTCCAAACATCGTATTTTGGCTTTAATTTCAGGTGAAAATAAAGACAAAACTTCTCCAACATATGGATAATTTTTTATTAAGTTGGTTCTAAGCTTTCGGCTCACATGAGCCATATTCAGAGAGGTTACAAGGATGTTAACATAAAAAAAACATCCACCATCAGCCACGATTTTATCTTGTGTTGACATAAAAGTTTTCCGCCATTACGGAACTTGCTGAACGCTCTTTGGACACCATGAAAATAATAAGCCGTGAAATGGAGAGCTGCAATGGAGGCTACGAGGCTGGAGCCTGTAGGAAGGAATAGAGCAGGCGTTCGGATTGCCTCCATACATCAGAAAGGGGTGGAAGACCCGGGCAAAGAAAATGAGGGCTTTGGTGCTAGAAATCTATGTTGCCATATCTACCATGATGTTTGAATGCGGACCTGGTGTAAAGGTCAGTTTATAGAAAAGTCCATAGAAAACCGTCTTGCAAATGCAAAGAAATTCGTAAACAAGGCGAAAAATTCTGTTAAATGATGGACAATCAATAATTATGTCAGGACCAGCTGCTCATCACCGCGAACTACAGATTTCTTGCCTAGTATTCCTATGCCATTCCTCGTGTCATGAAGATCAAGTTTCCTCAAACTGTGATGGTTTTGTGTGTGCCTTCATTGAGGGTGATGTCATGTTATCTCACAGGTCTTTAGATGGCTATATTGAAGAGGGTGGCTGTCGGAAGACTATACGTATGGTAGCAAGATTGAGCTTCCTGCCACACTTCCAGGAAGAGGTTGTCAGATAATTTTTATGATTTTTCAGTCACGTCTGTCCCGATAACTCCCCTGATTGTAATCCCATGGATTATTATGTGTGGAGCAGATTTGCAAATGACATCAACGGCACTACCTGCCTTAACAAGGCCTACTTGAACGACAGAATGAGTAATACTGGTAAAATGGTAACTTGTATCATGATGATCTGTGCCTGGCATCAAAATACCATAATCAGGACAGCTGCTCAACGCTCTTTGAACACCAGGAAAACTATAAGCCGTGAAATAAAGAGCTGATATGACAACAGTATTTAATGCATGGGCGGATGGTTAATCTGTATCTCTTTATTTAATCTACGAGTTTAGATTGTTCTTGCTGCTCTGCTTATATCTAATGATAATGCTAGGAGACGAAAATTACTACCGATTAATCAATCATAAAATATATAAAAACATTGCATCAAAAACTAAAAAAAGAAATCTTGCTCACAGACAGTAGAATACTCACGAAAAAAGAAAAAATTTCTTACAGATTTTATATCGAAAACAAGCAGTTTTTACGCACCAATGAGGATGTGCGTTGTGGCGCAGTGGATATCGGCTCGGAACGAGAACTCGTTCTTCTTCTTCCTCCTCCTCCTCCTCCTCCTCCTCCTCCTCCTCCTTCTTCTTCTTCTTTTTCTGTGCCCTGTCCTTTCAGGACGTAGGCGATCATGGATATCCACATCTCCCTACCCCTGGTGGCTTTTAGCACGCTCTCTCCTGTTACACCACCCAAACCCGGCCCTACCATCCACTAGCTCAAGCTCATAAATCTAGAATATGAATGTATAGAAACTAGCATGACCACAAAATAAGGGATCAATTTATATATTGATTATAATATAGAATTGATCCCCATTTTATATCCATATTATAATTTCTTATAAACATTTGGCATATATATTCTTCTTCTATGTGTCATGTCCCTTCAGGACGTAGTCGATCATGTCTTTTCACGTCTTCCCATCCCTGGTGGCTCTTAGCACGCCTTCTCCTGTTACACCACGCATCCCCCGTTCCGTCATCCACCTGTTCAGGTTCTTCAAATATGATATCCGTTGCTTTCCGCTGTCTCTTTTTCCCACTATCTGGCCTGTTAGTATCAGGTTCTCCAAGCCCTCCTTCCTCATTGCATGTCCCAGGAACTTTAGCTCTCTCTTCCTGATGCTCAGTATTAATTTTCCTTTCGTTTTCATCTTTTTCAAAACCTCGTCAATGCTCACATGTTCGATCCATAATATTCGCAGCATCCTTCTGTAGCACCACATTTCAGTTGATTTAGGTTTTTCCTCCATCTTCGATGATATTGTCCAGCATTCACTGCCATATTGAAGAACCGACATCACATAGCATTCTAGTACTCTCTTCTTTGTTTCTAGCGAAAGTTTCCTGTGTCTTAATACTTTACTCAACTTCTGGAATACTTCCTTTGCCATGCCAATTCGCCTTCGGATCTCTGTGTCGCACTTTCCATCTTCTGTTAGAACACTTCCCAGGTTTTTTAAATTTTTGTATCTGCTTCATTTTAATGTCCCTCACCTGTATTTGGCATTTTGGGCTGACCTTTTTGTTGATGACCATGCACTCGTTATATTTGCAGTTGATTTGTAGTCCTTTCTTATCACTCTCTCAAATACCTTCTGTAGGAGATCTTGTACTTTCTTTTTCGTGTCTGCTATCAGCACTGTATCATCTGCGTACCTTACGTTGTTTAAATTGTGGCCTCCTATGACGAATCCTGGCATAATTTCTAGGGTCCTCAAAATAGTATCGCTGAATAGTTGAATAGATCCAAAATTCAGACCTATTATAGCAAGGCCAGATTGCCCCACAAGCAGACTGAACAACCTAACAGATAAAATATTACAAGCGTACACCACAAAAATAAAAATATACATCAGAGACAGCATATATTTCTTAGTTTTATACCACTAAAAGTAGACCCAGGTACACTCAGAGTAACATTTGATGTTAACAGCCTGTACAGTAACATACCTCATGAACTAGGTAAACAGGCTAATACATTTTGCATTGAAAAACACCCAGAAATACTCCTCATACGCTTCACAAAAGAAATCATTATACAAAGTATAGAATTAATTTTAGGCAACATTTCATTCCAATTTAACAACCAAAACTATATTCAAACAACAAATATCGCAATGGGGAGAAAATGGCACCAACATATGCAACACTCACACTAGCATATCTAGAGACAAACCTATACAACCCAATACGACACAACTAACTATGGGAAAGACAACAAAACAGAATTTACTAAATCATGGAAAATATATCTAGATGGTTGCTTTATCTTTCGGGGATCAACATGAAAAGACATAGATAAACGACACAATCTACTCCAAAACATAGATCCCAAAATTAAGTTCACACTAGAATATAGTTATAATGAATTGCCATCCCTAGACATACTCATAAAAACAAAAACAATTAGGGGCATTTATCATAAACTCAGTGTTACCCAACAATATCTTCATTTCAAGAGTCACCACCCGAACTAACCAACGTCTATATCCACTGGGCCTTAAGACGTTGGTTAGTTCCTGACTTGACTCTTAGACTTGTGAGTTCAATTCCACAACAGTGGTGAACAAGTAACTTGCATCGTTAGCGGGAGATAACTCATGACTTCCAATCAAGGAATTAGGGTAATATACCCCAGTGATTCTAATAAAGGGTTCGGTTTGATATTCCTAGCACCTGAAGATGACCGGAGCGTACAACGGCCGAAACGTCGTATAAATGGCAACAAAAATTAGGACAATAGTCCGAATAATGTAAATACTGTAAATACTATCTCATCTCAGAAATATAGACAAATAGAATGATATATTATTAAACGTCGTACAAATGGCAACAAAGATGAGGACAATAGACCGAATAATGTAAATACTGTAAATTCTACCTCATCTCAGAAATATAGACAAATAGAATGATCTGTTATTAAACGGCGTACAAATGGCAACAAAAATAAGGACGATAGTCTGAATAATATAAATACTGTAAATACTACCTCATCTCAGATATATAGACAAATAGAATGATATTTTATTAAACGTCGTACAAATGGCAACAAAAATAAGGACGATAGTCCGAATAATATAAATACTGTCATTACTACCTCATCTCAGAAATATAGACAAATACTAAATATTTTTATTTAATGAATGTATAATTTGGTTAGGTTAATACCGAAACGCAAAACTGGAATAGGATACTAAAATCGATGGAAGAAAATAAATAAAAATCAGGGTTCGATATTATTAATTCCCAGTCATAGATGATGTTACTATATATATACTAGCAGTATAGCCCGGCGTTGCTCGGGTGTAATGAAAGCTTTAAAACTAATCCATGGCCCTCGAGCTCAGACTCAGCCTAAAGAATATTTGAAATAAATAATTGCGACAATTTCCCAAACGCACCTCGTATATATATATATATATATATATATATATATACTAGCAGTATGGCCCGGAGTAGCTCGGCTGTAATGAGAGCTTTAAAACTAATCCATGGCCCCTGGAGCTCAGACTCTTTGGACGTCGGCACGAAAGACGAAAAAGCAATAGTTGTTTCCAGTTAAAATAAAACCGTAGACTTTTGATTTCCTGGTATCGATATCAAATAGGTTTTTCGTCGTAAACTGAATTTTGAAGGCTAAACAAATCCTCTGAGTAAATGGTATCATGGCTGAGACTAAGAACTACAATTATACCTACTTACGGCCAAACCCGAAGCAAAAACGTGCTGAAAAAACAGACATACAGGCAGGTAAACAGACACACACACAAACATCTTGCCTTATATATATATATATATATATATATATATATATATATATATATATATATATATTATCGATTTTCTGCACTATTGTAAGAACTGCAACCTTGAAATTTCTGGATATCGTTTCTTATGTCTTTGTTTATGAGTGTATCAAATTTGATTAAAATCGGACCACTCCTTCTATAACCCGCTTTTTTCGATTATCGATTTTCAATATTTATCGGGGATACCTATCTAGCTAAGAACACTCGCAGACGCTTATAGTACAACTGTGTAAATTTTCAAGAAAATAGGGTCAGCTATTTCGGAGTCTATCGGTCACGGACACACACACTCAGACACACACACATACAGACACACACAGACAAAGTTCCATTTATTATATAAGTTTAGATATATTTTATAAACATTGCATCCCAAGCAAAGCAGTTTTACTGCCACTGGTGTGCAGGGGGTTTCATAGAAGGAAAGTGAAGAAAAAGATGAACAACTTATGGGATTGTCAAAGAATAGGTAATAGAAGGACGAGAACACTGGTGTGAAGAGAGCTAATGAGAACAGAGAGGGCGGAGAAAAGAATATAAGGGAAGGGATGCGAGTCTGAGAGATAGAAGATGGGAATTGAGCTTGTATTTAAATTCTTGAAGAATGTGGCTGTCGGGGAAGCAAGTATACGGAAGGGAATTTCACAGATGGAATGTGCGAGGAAAGAAGCTACTAGCCTTGAAGTTGACGTTATATTTTATTGGTTTCACTGTAAACGGGTGGTATCTAGTTGCTACTTTAGTAGCTCGAGTAAATTCATGCTGAGGGAGCCCCTGGAAGCTAAACTCCTAGGAGCAGGAGCCGTGAAAGTATTTGTAGAAGAGACAGAAGGAAGCCACATTATCTCTAAACTACCATATTTCTTCAGTATACAGGCTGTAATAATTCACCACATTCTTATTCTTGTGAATTACTGTGGATTCTTGAGAAATAAAGTCGGAGTGTAATAACCTAGTCGAGGCTCCACCGAAGGGTAGAGTCTCGTCTGGGGAAAATTAGAAATTTTTTCCCGACTATATGGCCCGGATCACCAACTTAAAAAAGTCTTGTGCCGCATTTTGTCTGAAGTTGGTTGGTTGCTTGGTTGGTTGGTTGGTTGGTTGGTTGGTTGGTTGGTTGGTTTGTTTTTATGACAAATTAACCTCGGCGGGTCATTTATTGCCAACTAAACTTTTATTTATTTATTGCTGGTAATACCTTTTTCTTTCAACAATTTATTGTTGTTTTTTATATAAGTTATGTGTCTAGTGATACATTTTTTTTCTTTTTCAAGTATAAAGATTCATTGGGATTTGTTTTTAAGAGCAGGGTCCCCAAGTCCTACTCTTGATATTTAACCCATAACTGGAGGGAAGGGACGGATTAATACCCTTCCCAAGGCTACCAGTGTTTAAGTGAATGCAGGGTATTCAACTGGAATTGAAACTCGGCTCACCAATTCCTTTTCCGAACCGATATCCATATTGGTTGGTTGGTTGGTTGGTTGGTTGGTTGGTTGGTTGGTTGGTTGGTTGGTTTCTTATTCTTGCGAATTGCTGTGGAATCTTGGGCAAGGAAGTCGCTATTTCAATCTCCTTGATTTTAAATTAAGAACTGTACTTCAAAAACTGACTGCCATTCACGGCTTTGGATCACAGCCTATACTTCTACGGTACCCGTAATTGAGAGTGGAGTTTCGAAGTATGGATTCATTAATTTCCTCAGCGTAAAAATGCAAAAGTTAGGGCCACAAGCTAAGCTAGCTTTTGAACTCGGTTTGATGATCCCACATCCTGCGACAATAACCTTTACTCTAACAACATATCAGTAGTTTAATAGTTCAGTATTTGAAATAATTAATAACATTTCATGGATGTTATTTTAGTATCGTTTAATAAACTTCTTAGTTATTTCTGAGTTTCTATAAATGAAGCAGGTTAATGTTCCATGAACTCGATATTCCCTGGACCTGTATGACAAAACAGAAAATTTAAAAAGTGCCAAATACTTCGTGGAAATTTCATGTTCTGTCACATATTCAATTACGCTTATTTGAAACTAGCAGTATAGCCCGGCGTTGCTCGGGTGTAATGAAAGCTTTAAAACTAATCCATGGTCCTCGAGCTCAGACTCAGCCTAAACAATATTTGAAATAATAAAATAATTGCAGCAATTTACCAAACGCACCTAGTATATATATATATATATATATATATATATATATATATATATATATATATACTAGCAGTATAGCCCGGCGTTGCTCGGGTGTAATGAAATCCATGGTCCTGGAGCTCAGATTCTTTGGACGTTGGCACGAAAGACTAAAAAGCAAATAGTTGTTTCCAGTTTAAGCGAAACCGTAGACTGAAAGTAAAATCAATGGATGTAAGTCAAATTTTGATTTCCTGATATCGATAACAAATGTTCTGCACTATTGTAAGAACTGCAATCTTGAAACCTCTGAATATCGTTTCTTATGTCTTTGTCCATGAGTGTATCAAATTTGATTAAAATCGGACCACTCCTTCCATAACCTGATTTTTTCGTTTATCGATTTTCGATATTTATCGGGGGTGCCTTGACACAAAACCTCGCTATGCTCACTCTTAGACGCTTATAGTACAACAGTGTAAATTTTCAAGAAAATCGGTTCAGTCATTTCGGAGTCTACACACACACACACACACACACACACAGAGAGAGAAAGAGAGAGAGAGAGAGAGAGACACCCACAGACAAAGTTCCATTTATAAATAAGTTTAGATTTCGCCAATTTAGCCAGTAAACATACAAAAATAATGAGATAAAACTTTCAACTATTACGAACATTTTTGTTGTTTTCTGAAAACCCAATTAATTTAACCAACTTAAAATCTTTAATTTCATTGTAAAGTACATTCGCACGCACTTCTATTGATTTTAACGTTATTTAAATTTGTTTGTAGTTATATATTATTTTCATTTTATTTTCTTGCGGAGAGCATTACCAATCATTATTGATAAGTTCGACTACTAATTACTTTTGCTTTTACTTTCACTTTCACTTTCACTTTCAATTTCTTTATTAGTTGGTTTTCATCATTGTGTTATTCAGGTTGGCGTTAAGTTTTAAAAGTAATAATAATGTCTCTATATTTGCATGGCTTTCCGTCTTGTCATCAAGCTTGATTCGCGGATCATTAATAGTTTCTGATCACTTCTAGCGTCAAGCAGATCAGAGATAACACCCCCGATAATAAAATATAGGGGTTGTCAAGGAATGGGTAAGAGAAGGATGAGGAGACTTTTTGGAAGATAGCTGATGAGGGTACAGTGGGCGGAGAAAAGAACATAAATGAAAGGATGCTAGTCGGAGAGATAGGAGTTGGCAATTTAGCTTGTATTTAAATTCTTGAAGAATGTAGCTGTCGGGGAAACAAGTAAACGGAAGGGAATTCCACAGGCGGAAAGTGCAAGAAAAGAAGCTGTTAGAGTAGAAGTTCCAGTTAGATCTTATTGGTTTCACTGTAAAAGGGTGGGGCCTAATTGCTAGTCAGTAAATTCATGCAGAGGGGGCACCAGGAAGCTAAGCCCCTAGGAGCAGAAGCCGTTAAAGTATTTTTAGAAGAGACAGAGGGAATCCACATTATTCCTAAAATACCATATTTCTACAGTATACAGGCTGTAATAATTCACCACATTCTTATTCTTGTGAATTACTGTGGATTCTTGAGAAATAAAGTCGGAGTGTAATAACCCAGTCGAGGCTCCACCGAAGGGTAAAGTCTCGTCTGGGGAAAATTAGAAATTTTTCCCCGACTATATGGCCCGGATCACCAACTTAAAAAAGTCTTGTGCCGCATTTTGTCTGAAGTTGATTGGTTGGTTGGTTTGTTTGTTTTTATGACAAATTAACCTCGGCGGGTCATTTATTGCCAACTAAACTTTTATTTATTTATTGCTGGTAATACCTTTTTCTTTCAACAATTTATTGTTGTTTTTTATATAAGTTATGTGTCTAGTGATACATTTTTTCTTTTTCGTGTATCAAGATTCATTGGGATTTGTTTTTAAGAGCAGGGTCCCCAAGTCCTACTCTTGATATTTAACCCATAACTGGAGGGAAGGGACGGATTAATACCTTTCCCAAGGGTACCAGTGCTTAAGTGAATGCAGGGTATTCAACTGGAATTCAAACTAGGCTCACCAATTCCTTTTCCGAGCCGATATCCACGGCACCACAACGCACATCCGTCACTATACGCTTACAGCACCTGGTATTCCCAAGCGGTCACCCATCTAAGTACTGCCCAGGCTCAACATTGCCTAACTTCGGTGATCGTGCGAGAACTGGTGTATTCAACGTGATATGGCCGTAAGTACGCATATCCGTCACTATACGCTTACAGCACCTGGTATTCCCAAACGGTCACCCATCTAAGTACTGACCAGGCTCAACGTTGCCTAACTTCGGTGATCGAGCGAGAACCAGTGTATTCAACGTGATAGGCCGTAAGCCTTTTGGCTTAAGTGGGAAGGCAACTAAATACTGTAGTTGACGACAGCCGGTACGCAGTTAAAGCCACTTACTAATCAGGCAATACGCAGCGTAACTGTTGACCGTAAAGCAAGAAGCTGGAAGAAAGTTTCACAAGCGAGAGAAGAAACTGTTAGCATTGGACTTATAATAACATGAAAAGAAGAAAACATAATTAAGAAGAGAAAACAATAAAAGAATAGGAATTTAGAAGACAAACGATAACGATTGACATTGCATTTAAATTTTTGAAGATCTAAGTTGAGTGGAAATCAAGAAACCGGAAGAGAGTTCCACAAGCGAAAGAAGAAACTGTTAGCATAGGACTTATAATAACATGAAAAGAAAATATATTTAAGGGGAGAGAACAATAAAAGATCAGGAATTAAAAAGACAGAAGATAACAATTGACATTAAATTTAAAGTTTTGAAGATCAAAATTGACTGAGAGGTGAGAAGCCAGAAGAGAATCTAGCAAGCGGGAAGTGCAATAGCAGAAACAGCATAGAACTTACGGCTGCATGTAGCCATTTCAGCTTTAAAATGACGAGTTCTTGCTGCCAATCTAGTCAGTCAGATAAGTGCAACAAGTGATACACGCTTGGGCGATCATGCCTCTTCCGATCCATGACTGACTAGGGAGAAGATTTTCTCGCAGTAGGATGCTATTTCTTTCTGCGGTAGACTGGTTGCCAACCAAGGCTATGAACCCAATCTGTTTTGCTATTCAACCCATAGATGGAGGAAGAAGAGATGAATTCATACATTTCCCAAGAGTATTTGCGTGTAAATGAAAGAAATGAATTTAACTGAAATTCGAACTTGGCTCTACGATTTCTGATATTTCCGATATTTTTACACCACAACGCACATCATACTTCGTCTAAATTTATAAAATCTAGGTACTAGGAAAGTCTATCAGAATAAATATCATGATAGTATTTATAGAAAAGGCACAGGGTAGCCACTTTACGGTTGTGAAAAAGGGACTAAAGCTGAGACGCCAGGCCAGGACCAATAATATTGCAGATTTTTCTTTGGATGTAATCAAGCATCTCTAAATGCATAGCAGGTGCAGCAAATTACATGTGTAAGCAATATTCAATGTATGGATGCATAGTAGACTTATAAAATCCGGTTATTATCATAATTGTCAATCGTTTTACTCCCAGAATTCTTCAGATGTCTATCGTATTTTGTAACATTGTTGGAATTTCGGACTGAACCCGTTATTCAATCCATAGATGTTTACAGTTCTCAGTCCGCTGTCCATTTAGCAACGGTGATAAATCTCATTATTTATTACTTACTAGCAGTATAGCCCGGCGTTGCTCGAGTGTAATGAAAAGCTTATATATATATATATATTATCGATTTTCTGCACTATTGTAAGAACTGCAACCTTGAAACCTCTGAATATCGTTTCTTATGTCTTTGTCTACGAGTGTATCAAATTTTATTAAAATCGGACCAATCCTTCTATAAACTGATTTTTTCGTTTATCGATTTTCGATATTTATCAGGGGTACCTCGACACAAAACCTAGCTAAGAACACTCGCAGACACTTATAGTACAACTGTGTTAATTCTCAAGAAAATCGGTTCAACCGTTTCGGAGTCTATAGGTAGAGTGGTCCGATTTTAATCAAATTTGATACACTCATAGACAAAGACATAAGAAACGATATTCAAAAGTTTCAAGGTTGCAGTTCTTACAATAGTGCAGAAAATCGATAATATATATATATATATATATAAGGCAAGATGTTTGTGTGTGTGTCTGTTTATCTGCCTGTATGTCTGTATTTGTTTTCAGCCCTTTTATTTTAGTTTTTGCTTCGGGTTTGGCTCTAAGTAGGTATAATTGTAGTTCTTAGTCTCAGCCATGATACCATTTACTCAGAGGACTTATTTAGCCTTCAAAATTCAGTTTACCACTTATTTGATATCGATAGCAGGAAATCAAAATTTGACTTACATCCATTTATTTTTCTTTCAGTCTACGGTTTCGCTTTAACTAGAAACAACTATTGCTTTTTAGTCTTTCGTGCCAACGTCCAAAGAGTCTGAGCTCCAGGACCATGGATTAGTTTTAAAGCTTTCATTACACCCGAGCAACGCCGGGCTATACTGCTAGTATATGATAATAGTCAGTCAGTTAAGTGCCATACGTGATACACTCTTTTGGCGATCATGTCTCGAAAGAGACATGACTGACTGGGCAGAAGATTATCGCGCAATATCTTGCTTTCTGCTATAAAACCCAATCTATCCTATTATTTAACCCATAACTGGAGGGAAGAGACGAATTATTACCTTTCTCAAAAGGTATTTATGCGTAATTGAATGCAAGGCATTCAACTGGAATTCGAACTCGGCTCCCCGATTTGTCGTTCCGAGTAGATATCCACTGCACCACAACGTACTTCCCTATGATAATAATAAACAGACTAAATATTTTTAATGATGCTAACTTTGTTCTCATTTAGTTTTTTGCTGAACTCTGTCAAGGTTTTTAACGAGATCAACATATTTATCGGGGGTAGCTCGACACAAAATCTAGCTAAGAACACTCGCAGACGCTTATAGTACAACTGTGTAAATTTTCAAGAAAATTGGTTCAGCCGTTTCGGAGTCTATAGGTAACGGACACACACACACACACACACACACACACACACGTACACACACACAAAGTTCCTTTTATAAATAAGTTTAGATACAGGAGAGAATACAGGGTTCTTTCGATTCACGTCTTTTCTAAGTTTTCAACACCGTAAACATTGCATTAGTTTCCGAAAACTTGTCATGTACATCTACGGACTGACGAGAACAATAGGGATTAGCAAGTCATATAAGGCCAGTTTCATTCCCTGTCGCCATTTGGTTTGTTACTGTATGTTCTTGTCAGTATTGTTTGTTCTTATCAGCCATTGAATCAATTAAACTGTTTCGACTGAATATCAATACCTTGGTAATTAGATAACCTGAATATCTTTCACTGAAATGCTATACTGTCCGAGAGGAAAAGCAAGGTGCAGAATATTAATTCAAATTAGAAAGATGTATGCCTTCTTCTTTCTTCCAGAGTCAAAATTAAATATTTTAAACGAATCAAGACATTAATCCGTCGGTTCTTTGCTTGGTTTTATCATTGTATTCCGGCCGATGTATACTCAGGACTTTCTGTATTCACATTAGTCGGAATATTGTCTTCATCTAAACTGCGTCTAGAGATTTACCAATTAAATCTAACGATAAAAGAATTTGGAGCATATGATGGAAATTGGATACAGTGTGAGCATCAATAACAAGTGTCGAGTCCTGGGTAAGACGATAAACTGCATCCGGCAGCAAGGCCTCTTATTGGGAAGTTGTGAGGAGAATGGGATCACCTATTAATTTCTGTTGCTCCCAGGTCCACCCTGAGCAAGAGTGGTGGCATCTGTTAGGGTCCCAGCTATGAGTAAATAGTTCACCCCCAAACTGGGGTCAAAACACTATGAATGTATAAAAATACACTTTTATAGAAATAAACTGCGTCTAGAGATTATATGCAAGTTATGAATTGGTATAAAGAGTTGCGTCTTTAAGGTTAAAAGTCCGATTATGATGTTGTTTAGATTCTACTCAATAATATTAACTTAGATATATAGGGATAGAGAAAACTATTGTTTTTGGTTGGAAAAAATTGTACTAAGTTAACAAAACAAACTAATTTGACTGTCAGTAGTTTATTTGCAACTATTTATTTTGATACTTTTACATTATTATACCTTGTAAAACTAATGTAAAAAATAATATGAAAAGATTTTAAAACAAACTCGTCAGTTTCTTAAAGGAAAAACATAAAAAAACATTTTATTTTAAAAATAAAAGACATATTAACAAAAAATAATAAGAACCTCCTAAAATTTATTGCACAAATGCTTTTTTTTTTCAATAACTCTTAGCAGCCGATTGTCAACATCTGCCTATTTGCAATTTTAGCGGCTGTTAAGTTCTTTGCAGCAATTTTAACTGCCTCCCAGAGGGTCACACTTGCTGTTGAATTGCCTTCTATTAAAATAAATATCACTTTTGAGGTTGCTCCACAGGTTCTCAATGGGATTCAAGTCACAGCTATTTAAAGGCCAGTCCATAAAAGAATCTTCAACAAATCCCTTTTCTTTCAACCAGGATTTAGTAAACTTTGATGCATGACTTGGTGTGTTGTCTTGCATAAAGATCATAGATCTACGCTTGGCTAAAGACTGGTTATCAAGCCATTCAAAGAAATATTGCTCTAGAAAATCACAGTAACTTTTGGAATTCATTTTAACCCTGTCTTTTAATTTAAATGGACGCACGACCTCATTACCAATAATCCCAGCCCATATCATGATCCCACCACCGCCTTGTTGGCTTTTAAAAATTTTTCTTGAGTCATGTTGCTTGCAAACCCATCCTCGAGGCCATCTATCAGGCCTATCGAGAGTGATCCTTGACTCGTCTGTAAAAAGCACTTTACTGAAATCAGTTTTCATGTATTTTTTTACCACTGCAATTTTCTTTCCTTACGCTTTTGTTAAAATTTGTTTCTTTATTTAATTTTTTTACATCAGCAAACTTCTTTAATGCTTTACACCTTGTTTCCCTTGACACCATAGGAGCTCTAGCGGCCTCAAATATGAACGCACTTGACGCATTTGGGTTTCTTATTAATTCTCTTCGGATATGTGATAGATCTCGCTTTGTTAAATTCCTGAATTCAGCCTGAGACTTTTTTCCTTGGTTGAATTCCCATTTGACATATTTTCTTGATTGATCCCTAGAAATCAAATCCTTAGAAATTTGAAGCGGAGACTCTCCTTTGCTAATTTCTTTGATTATATATTTCTTTTCATTCATTGTTCTTTTTTACGAGCCATAACAATAAATTCTAGTTCTTGCAAATAATCTCTTGACACTGCAAATTGCTATAATTACTAAGAAAATACAAAGTATCAATCTGAAATTGAAAATTAAGATTTAATTGCATTCATGTTTACTCGCTATACAAAATAGTAAAAAAAATTTCTTTGGATAACACATATCTATGAATTTTACAAAAAATATTTGACAATACCTCTTTTGCATATAATCTCTAGGCACAGTTTAGGTTGCCATTTGTACGACGTTTGTGATAGTTGTATACACCGGCCTTCTTCAGGTGCTATGAATTTCGAACCGAACACTTTATTACAGTCACTGGGGTATATCATCCTCATTCCTTGCGTAAAGCCTTGATTGGAAATCATGAGTTATCTCCCTCTAACCTTGCAAGTTACTTGTTCACCACTGCTGTAGCCTGGTATTGAACTTACAAATCTAAGAGTCAAGTCAGGAACTAACCAACGTCTCTATCCACCGTGCCATGTGTCGTTAATGAATAAGGATAGTATACGACAGTGATTGTAATGAAGGGTTCGGTTCGAAATTCTTAGCACTAGTGATGCTTAAAAAATGAAGAACAGCAGCATAGAGCCAATAATGGGGAATGAATCATGGGTAGGAACGAAAAAAGGAAGGAAGAAAGACGCTGAAGAAGAAGAAGAAGAAGAAGAAGATATTAATGCATCGGAAAAGAAGAACACCTGTATGAGTCGAGGAATTAGAATTTGAAGACGGAAGGAAGGAAGGAAGGAAGGAAGGAAGGAAGGAAGGAAGGAAGGAAGAAGAAGAAGAAGAAGAAGAAGAAGAAGAAGAAGAAGAAGATATTAATGCATCGGAAAAGAAGAACACCTGTATGAGTCGAGGAATTAGAATTTGAAGACGGAAAGGAAGGAAGGAAGGAAGGAAGGAAGGAAGGAAGGAAGAAGAAGAAGAAGAAGAAGAAGAAGAAGAAGAAGAAGTGATGCATAGGAAAGGAACGACAAATATCAGACACGTAATAATTACTGAATCATGTGTACGAACGAAAAAAGGAAGGAAGGAAGGAAGGAAGGAAGGAAATAATTGAAGAAGAAGAAGAAGAAGAAGAAGAAGAAGAAGAAGAAGAAGAAGAAGATATTAATGCATCGGATAAGAAGAACACCTGTATGAGTCGAGGAATTAGAATTTGAAGACGGAAAGAAGGAAGGAAGGAAGGAAGAAGAAGAAGAAGAAGAAGAAGAAGTGATGCATAGGAAAGGAACGACAAATATCAGACACGTGATAATTACTGAATCATGTGTACGAACGAAAAAAGGAAGGAAGGAAGGAAGGAAATAATTGAGAAGAAGAAGAAGAAGAAGAAGAAGAAGAAGATATTAATGCATCGGAAAAGAAGAACACCTGTATGAGTCGAGGAATTAGAATTTGAAGACGGAAGGAAGGAAGAAGGAAGGAAGGAAGGAAGAAGAAGAAGAAGAAGAAGAAGAAGAAGAAGAAGAAGAAGTGATGCATAGGAAAGGAACGACAAATATCAGACACGTAATAATTACTGAATCATGTGTACGAACAAAAAAGGGAAGGAAGGAAGGAAGGAAGGAAGGAAGGAAAGAAGAAGAAGAAGAAGAAGAAGAAGAAATTGATGCATCATAAATGTAGAACACCAGCATAGGTCGAGGAATTAGAATTTGTGCATGTGTAGGAAGGAAGGAAGGAAGGAAAAGAAGAAGAAGAAGTAAAAAGATGTAAGAGGAAGGAGAAAAAAAGAAGGAAAAAATGGAAGAAGAAGAATTGATGCGTACGAAAAGAAGAACTTAGAGCAAGTAATGGGAATTTGATCATGTGTAGAAGAAAGTAAGAAGAAGAAGAAGAAGAAGAAGAAGAAGAAGAAGAAGAAGGAAAGAAAAATAGCGAAAAGAAGAGAATGTGTAAAGAAAAAGAAAAAATCAAATTAGAACAAGTAGGTGTAAAGAAGAAAAAGGGATTATATAAAGCAGAAGGATGAAAGAAAGGCATGAGCCGTATGGGTTATATAGCAGGACATATTGGGTTCTGTATCATTGATTGGCAACCAGCCTACCACAGTAACTCCGGGAAAATCTTCTACTCTTTCGAGACGTGACCGCTTAAGCGTGTATCACATGTGGCACTGACAGCCATATCAAGCATGTCGCAAAAGATGAATTAAATAGAAGGAATCAAAACATTTATTCGTCAAAAAGATGTAATCATTGTAAAAAGGGAACACTTATAAATAGACTAGCATCATAGCCCGGCGTTGCCTGTGCAACTCAGAACATTTTAAAACTCGCTGATATAAAAAAATAATTATATAAAAATTGTTTTTTCAAAATTGTTCAAAAATTCCATTTAAAAAATCTATTTTCCTTTGTTTTGCGCAAACGTGATTTGATGTTTTGTGTGACATTGTAAACAACATTGTGTTTGTTTTTGAAAATATTTAGATTTTTGTTAACTAAATGAATTTAACATAAAAATAAAAATAATTAGAAACATAAAAACTATTACACTCTCAGTTTAGAAATTTTCGAAGAACATTTAAAAATGTAGACATTTCATTTTAGAGGAAAAAGTTACATTAATGCCACACGAATTACAGACAGCTGATTTCCTGCATCAAATATTTAGCGAAAAAAAAAGCTTTAGTTTTTTTATTTTCTGAAGTATGAAATATTAATTCTAAAACAAAAAAGATTTGAATAGGTAAATTAACCATTAGCACATTTTTTTTGCATCTTTTTTTTTGTTTTTGTTTGAAAAAACACTTTTTTAAAAATATTTCTTTTGTTTAAAAATTACGGGGGAAATATTCACATTTTTTTGTTGACCATATGAATTTTTAAAACGTCGGAATAAAAATTAAAGGCGCATTTTTTTAGTGGCGTTTGACCCCTGTGATTTGATTTCTGTGACATAATCTAGCAACCATCTTAGATCTTAGATGTTTTACGGAGCAAATGTAAAAAATCTTTTCTATTGACCAAAAAGTGCGAAGAGTTAAAAATTGCTGATCTTAAACTCAAAAAGTGGGTGTCGACCTGGCTTTCCTGTAGATATGTGTCCATAGAAAGTTTGAATGGCGTAGCTTAAAAAATGTAGGCGTGCATAGGGAACAGTCACACACAGACTCACAGATTGCCTTTTATATCTATAGATAAATAGAAGATACCAGAAAGATATCACGAATCTATCAGAGAGCTCTTCCACAGTAGTAGGTGTGCAGAACCTACAATGTCTAAAAATATGGAAGGACCTGTAGAATAAAAACAGAGAAGTAAAACCGGTCATGGCCATGAAAATAGCAGCATCAGATAGATTGTATATATAGGTTTTGTCGGCCTGAGAAAATTTGCGGATTGATATGATTGCTGAAATAATAAATGAAATATATGACAGTGGTGAAATACTGGAAGACTTTAGGGGATCTATCTTTATAGCGATGCCAAAGATGAATGCTAAATCCATAGTAAATCGGTTTAATGAGCCACATAAAATTATTATTATGTTTCTAATGATTAGATACACTACAGGTCAGAAATATTAGGCCAGCCCAGTTTTTAAAGCAAAGTGATATATTTCATACTATTTTTAGTACTTATTGCCAAGTGAATAATTCTAAATGAAAATAGAATGGTTCTTTTGTTATTATTACTTTGCAAAGTTTTACAAGGCACCCAGGAAGCCTTTGCTTCGGACAGCCAATAAGAAGAAGAGACTAGCATGGGGAAGAGAGCACAAAAACTGGACACCAGAACTGTTCATCTGATGCACATGTTATTGTGCAGTATTAACAAAAGAATCATTCTATTTTCATTTAGAATTGGAAATTATTCAATTGGACAATAAAACCTCAAAAATAGTATGAAATACATCATTTGAAAAAATGGGATGACCTAATAACTATGGCCGGTAGTGCATATATATATATATATATAAAGAGAGAGAGAGAGAGAGAGAGAGAGAGAGAGAGAGAGAGCAAATCTACAGTGTGCGATGGATAAATTGTCGCAAGTTGCTTTGAAAAATTTTGCAAAGTAATAATAAAAAAAGAACCATTCTATTTTCATACTGAATTATCCACTTGGCAAATACTAAATAAATACCGAAAATTGTATAAAATTTTTTTAAAAAATGGGATGACCTAATAATTATGGCCGGTAGTGCATATATATATATATATATATATATATATATATATATATATAAAGTATATAAAGAGAGAGAGAGCGAGAGAGAGAGAGAGAGAGCAAATCTACAGCGTGCGATTGGTAAATTGTCGCACTTTGCTTTGAAAGATTTTACAATGTAATAATAAAAAAAGAACCATTCTATTTTCATACTGAATTATCCACTTGGCAAATACTAAATAAATACCGAAAATTGTATGAAATACATAATTTAAAAAAATGGGATGACCTAATAATTATGGCCGGTAGGGCATATATATATATATATATATATATATATATATAGAGAGAGAGAGAGAGAGAGAGAGAGAGAGAGCAAATCTACAGTGTGCGGTGGATAAATTGTCGCACTTTGCTTTGAAGGCATTTATTGCATCACATAAATCATGAACATGATCCTCGTGAATCATATGAAGCGGTTATATGTTTGACGTTATCGCGAAGGATTTTAATGAATCACATGAAACATGAACAAGATTATTGTGAATCAAATGATGCGGTTAAAAGATTGAAGTTATCGTTAAGGATTTCATTGAATCACAATGAATTATGAATATGATTACCGTGAATAACATGAAGCGGTTAAATGATTGATGATATTGTAAAGGCTTTTATTGAATCACATGAATTAGGAACATGATTATCCTTAATCACATGAAGCGGTTAAGTGATTGACGTTATTGTGAAGGCTTTTATTGAATCACATGAAATATGAACAAGATTTTCGTGAATCACATGAATCGGTTAAATGTTTGACGTTATCGTGAAGGCTTTTATTTAATCATGTGAAGTATGACAAGGATTATGGTGAATCACATGAAGCGGTTAAATGATTGACGGCATCGTCAAGGGGTTTATTAAAACACATGGATTACGAACATGATTCTCGTGAATCACATGAAGCGGTTAATTGATTGACGTTATTATGAAGGCTTTTATTGAATCACATGTATTATGAACAGGATTATGTGAATAACATTATGCGGTTAAATGACTAAACTTATTGGTTACGTTTTGTTTTGATAGATGAGTTGTTGCCAAACTTCGCCTTGTTTTGACAAACAGGCCGTTACCAAATGTCGTTTTACTTTGACAAGCAGGCCCTTACCAAATTTCTCCTTATTTTAAAAAGCGAGCCGTTACCGAATTTTGCCTTGTTTTGAAAATCGGGCCGTTACTAAATTTCGGCTTGTTTTGATAAGATGGCCGTTACCAACTTTGGATTTGTCTTCCAAGGCGGGCCGTTGCCAAATTTCGCCTTCTTTAGACAAGCGGGGCGTTGCCAAATTTCATCTTGTTTTGACAAGCGGGCACTTACCAATTTTCGCTTTTTTTTAAAAAGCGGGCCGTTACCAAATTTCGGTTTGTTCTGAGTACTGGGCTGTTATTAAATCTCGCATTGTTCTGAGTAACGGATTGAAAAATAGATTAAAAGAAGATATCTAGTGAAGTCTCTTATACACTGAAGTTTGTAAATATCTGTAAAGAAAGTTGTTTTTCTGTATAGTAACATTAAATAAAAAAGCAGTTGATTGCAATCGAAAAGCTTTTACTATCTACGTCTGGTACTTTAATATAAAAAAAGTACTCACAATACAGTGACTTTTATAGGATACAAATCCTATATAATCCATCAAACAACTAAAAAACACAAAATGAATTGCACACCAGCAAAATCGGATTCAAACGACTACCATATATTCAGTGAGAATATTGTGAAGGAAAGTAAACTACCAATTATCTTTTATCAGTCAGATATTAAAGTTCTCATTCAAAGATTGAATACCCGACTGACACTGAAAAAAAATCTCTGTTGATTCCTTTTACAACCCAAAAGCATTCCATTGAAGATTCACAATTACTTAGAATGACCTACAATCTCATTATTGAACACTTCAGTCTTATGCATGCCGCCTGATTTACGTCGAAATGTGTGGGTAAACAAATGACAGTGACATCCCGCAATCATCAAAGCAAGATCTGACAAATGGAATTTACATTGACAAGCTCATGTCTCGCTTTTATCGTCCCGGTCACTGCAAACATTCGTTTAACTAACGCTTACACAGTGGAGCTAAAATGTCTCTGTCGTCCATATAAAAGACGCTCACAAACTTTTAGAAACTGATTTGGAAAAATATTATGCTTGACTCAGCATCTATATTATCTCCCCGCTTACGAAAAGTAAAACGAACATTTGAAAGAAAGAAAAAAAATACGCATACTTCTTTCAATCACTCAGCGAAAAACAAATTATACAGGAAAGTAATTTTTTATAGAAAATCGTTGAGAAAATCAGATTTGTTATTTTTTTTATCATCTATGAGATGTAGTCAAACAGAAGAAAGAAACTACGAATTTAGGTACCTCGACTCAATTGCCAAAAATAAAAAAACAGCATATCATGTTGTTAAAAGGGCTCAAATTTAATAAAAATAAAGTTTTATCATTACAATGTTTATGCTATTATTAAGAGGAAAGATAAAATTTTGTTATTATTATTTAAAATTAATTTAAATCCTTTCTAATACTTTCGAAATTTTAATTAAATTTTAATTTTTTTGTTTTCCGTCAGCAATACACGCCATGTTTACGTAAGGTGATTATTCTTTTTAAAATCTCAAAGACTGCATGTTTCTCTCGTTCGCTATCACCTGTGAAGAACGTAGTTCAATACCAGAAAACAACCATTGTATACAATTTATGAACTTATCGATTTCAAAAGAATGTTAAAGAATCTTTCCTGCTAGCCAATAGCATGGAAAACTCAATTCCCCTGGAGACCAACACACTGCGCTTCGTTGGCCTCACTTTTTCAACCGACCTGAAAACTCAAGTCCCCTGGAGACCAACACACTGCTCTTCGTTGGCCTCACTTTTTCAACCGACCTGAAAACTCAAGTCCCCTGGAGACCAACACACTGCGCTTCGTTGGCCTCACTTTTTCAACCGACCTGAAAACTCAAGTCCCCTGGAGACCAACACACTGCGCTTCGTTGGCCTCACTTTTTCAACCGACCTGAAAACTCAAGTCCCCTGGAGACCAACACACTGCGCTTCGTTGGCCTCACTTTTTCAACCGACCTGAAAACTCAAGTCCCCTGGAGACCAACACACTGCGCTTCGTTGGCCTCACTTTTTCAACCGACCTGAAAACTCAAGTCCCCTGGAGACCAACACACTGCGCTTCGTTGGCCTCACTTTTTCAACCGACCTGAAAACTCAAGTCTCCTGGAGACCAACACACTGCGCTTCGTTGGCCTCACTTTTTCAACCGACCTGAAAACTCAAGTCCCCTGGAGACCAACACACTGCGCTTCGTTGGCCTCACTTTTTCAACCGACCTGAAAACTCAAGTCCCCTGGAGACCAACACACTGCGCTTCGTTGGCCTCACTTTTTCAACCGACCTGAAAACTCAAGTCCCCTGGAGACCAACACACTGCGCTTCGTTGCCCTCACTTTTTCAACCGACCTGAAAACTCAAGTCTCCTGGAGACCAACACACTGCGCTTCGTTGGCCTCACTTTTTCAACCAACCTGAAAACGCAAGTCCCCTGGAGACCAACACACTGCGCTTCGTTGGCCTCACTTTTTCAACCGACCTGAAAACTCAAGTCCCCTGGAAACCAACACACTGCGCTTCGTTGGCCTCACTTTTTCAACCGACCTGATGTGGAACGAGTATATCGAATCTATAGCTTTTCACTAGGAAAGTTGGGTCCCTGTGTCGATCTAGAAAGTTTTTTCTCGTCAGAATCCATCTTGCCATTTATAAATCTACTATACGTCCGTGTATTGAATACTGTTGCCATATCTGGTCGGGTGCTCCTGCTATACATCTCAAGGTTCTCAACAAAATCTAAAGAAGGATCTGCAATGTAATCAGTCCTGACTTGGCATCTCGTCTTCATTCATTTTATCACCGACGTGGCTTCCCTCTCTTTTCAACAAATATTTTCACGGGAACTATTCTGACAAGCTTTTTTACCTAGTAACCCGACCACGTGAATTTAATCTGTATCTGTACGACGTACACCCTGGTTGACTTGAGCCGGCTTCCTTCCCAGCGATGGAGAAAAATTCGTTGAGATTTGTTTAAAGGCAGGGTCCCAAGTCCTAGCCTATATATATATATATAGACCTCAGGCGTTTTAATTATCCCGCAACAGGTTGCCAATACCTGCCACGGTAGATTGGTTGCCAGCCAAAGCTATAGAAGCCAATCTGTCCTGTTAGTTAATTCATAACTGGAGGGAAGGGAGGGATTAATACGTTTTCTCAAGGGTATTAGCAGGGCATTCAAGTGGAATTCGAAATCAGCTCCCCGATTTCTCTTTCCACTGCACCACAACGCACAGCCGTCAAGAAACGCTTATAGCACGTGGCATTCTCAAGCGGTCACCCATCTAGTTACTGAACAGGCTCAACGTTGCTTAACTTCGGTGATCAAATGAGAACCGGTGTATTCAACGTGATATGACCGTAAGCACGTTAAGTGTGCTTCTAGATTGCCATCTAAGCCCAATCCTTTTACCGTTTAAATAGTAACCCATAACCGCCACTTTTACTCTAACAGAGTTTTCTCGATCTACTGTGTCCAGTCCTGCCTTTTTTTTTTTTTTTGGCGGGTGGTGGGGAGGAGTCCCTACTGTGCCAAAGGCAAATATAACGTGGAAACCTATCTTAGAGACCTACAGAAAAAATAACGATTGTTGAAGTCTCAGATAACCAACCAGCCGTACTCTTTATACAGGATGTCCATAAGGTCCGTATGCACTTTAAAAAATTTATAACTTCATTTGTATTTGTGATACAAATAATCTGTAAAAAATATTATAAAGTTCAATGTACCTAGATTTAAATATAGTTATTGAATAATTATTTACAACAAAATTTGCAGCAATTTTTAAATGAGTAAAAAATATTATTTTTAAAATCGTATTACCCTTTGTATTGTTAATGATGGAGAACATGAGTAACCTTAAATAAAATTTCAGTAAAACCTTCAAAATATAAATTTACTTCTTTCTAATCCTTTTTACAAATCATTTCTATCACAAATACAAATAAAGTAATAATTTTTTAAAAGTGCGCACGAAATTTATGGACACCCTGTATTTCAAAACATCAAGTAAAACCTTTCCTCTTCTTTTTCTTCCATGTGCCATGTCCCTTCAGGACGGAGGCAATCATGGCCTTCCACATCTCCCTATTCCTAGTAGCTCTTAGTAATCTTTCACCTGTTAAACCACCCAAACCCCGCTCTGCCATCCACCTGCTCAGACATATCAAATATGTTATCCGCTACTTTCCCCTGTCTCTCTTTTACTCTATCTGACCAGTGGGTATCAGATTCTCCAAAACTTCCTTCCTCATTACATGTCCCAGGAACTTTAGCTGTCTCTTCTTGATGCTCAATATTAATTTCCTTTTCGTTTCCATCTTTTCTAAATCATCATCATTGCTCACATGCTCGATCCATGATATTCGCAACATCCTTCTGTAGAACAACATTTCAGTTGCTTCAAGATTTTCATTCATCTTTGATAATATTGTCCAATATTCATTGCCATACTGAATAACTGACAACACATAGCAATCTAGCACTCTCTTCTTTGTTTCTAGTGAAATTTTCCTGTCTCTTAATACTGCGCTCAGTTTCTGGAATACATCCTTGTGATTTTTTTATATCAGGAATATAAATGTATAGACACTGCTGTTACCAAAGAGTGAGGGGTCAGTTTCTATATTGATTGTAATATGGAACTGATCCCCCACTTTATATCCCGTATGTTTCTGTAGAACCACATTTCAGTTACTTCAAGTTTTTCCATCATCTTCGATGATATTGTCCAGTATTCACTACCATAACCTTTACAGTACTGCATTTCTCTTTGAGATGTACTGAGTGAACCATTATAAATATAAAAAAAAATTATAAATATCTTTGAAGCTTCTAGATGAAGAGGCATCACTTGCTGGTGTTACAGGGGAGAGACTTGTCACAATGTAGCAGAAGCAAAGAAAAAGACAGTTTTGACAGTTGAAAAAGCTTGAAAAACAAGAGTGACGTTTTTGTTTTTCTTATTTTTTACTTGAACACTTTCATCTAACAAACTCTGAGACTGGACGTCAAAAGCTTGACATTGGACTTTGTGAGATCCTGGTCTCTGATCAGGCCGTTCAGGTCGTTTTGGCTGGGTTAATATGGATTTCTCTCTTCTACTGTGCCTCTGTAATTTGAATCAATGACTTCATCCACTTCTGAATTGCTGTTCTTTTATGAATATCTTTTTATATCTCTTTGGGAGAGTTTTTTTTTTTAATCGTATCACCCCGAGCGAGGCGGTAATGCCACTGGTGTGCAGGGGGCTACATAAGAGTAAAAAGATTAAGTAGAAGAGAGTGGAGAGAAAGACGAACCAGTTAGAATGGAGCAAGAGAAGGATTGGGATATAGGTA
>JBBBDQ010000999.1:0-102500 GCA_037127315.1 Ascarosepion bandense
CAGACAGACAGACAGACAGATAGACAGATAGACAGACAGAGAGACAGAGAGAGAGACAGAGATGTTCTTCATCTTCGTGTCTCTTCAGGACAAAGGTGATCATGGTCTTCCACATCTCCAAATCCTTAGTGGCTCTTAGCACGCTTGCACCTGTTCCCCACACAATACCGCGCTGCCATATACTTGCTCAAGACCTTTAAGTATGCTACGTGTTGCTTTCCCCTGACAAGCAAGTATCAGATTCTCCAAGATCTTCTTCCTAATTACATGTACCAGGAGCTTCAGCTGTTTTTCCTGATTATTTCCTTCCCGTGTCTATACTTTCCAAAACGTCGTGGCTCATATGTTCGGTCCATGGTATCCTCAGCATCCTTCTGTAGAACCACATTTCCATTACTTCAAGTGGTTCTTTCATCTTTGAGAAGATTGTTCGACATTTACTTCCATCTTGATGAACATAATACTCTCTTCTTTGTTTTCAGCGATTTTTTGTCTTTCAATACTCTACTCAGGGTCCTGGGCATGACGGTAAACTGCATCCGGCAGCAAGGACTCTGATTGGAAGATTGTGAGAAGTGTGGAACCACCTCTTAATTGCTGTTGTTCCCAGATCCACCCTGACCCGGAGTGGTAGCACCTGTTAGTGTCCCAGCTAAGGGCAAATAGTTAACCCCCAAACTGGGGTCAAAACACTATGAATGTATAAAAATACACTTTTTTTAGAACTTTTATAGAAATATATACATAAAAAGAGACTTTTATGGAAAAATATAGTTTTTTGAAGGAAAAATATTACCAACAATACATTTTTGAAGAAAAAATTATCATAACAGATTTTTAAAGGGAAAACATTATTCTCAACAAAACATTTTTGAATACAATACTAGATGACATTTTCAATTTTCTAAAATAAAAAAGAATAAGAAGGAAAAATGTTCATTAAAATCTTAATAAATCAATCTTCTCACTATAACTGAAAAAAGTAACTTAAAACCCTACCTTTTTGGCATGAAATAAACCACTGAGGTGGATATGCCGTTAAACAAAACTCAAAAACTCTGCTTAGTCTCTGGAATATATTCTGTGGTGATACCGAGCAAAAGCGATGGACCGGATGTTTGCTCTTTCTCAACCAAAAAGCAAATGACCAAATGTCATCGATGCGCCGCCGGTTCCGCGCAGATGTTCCGGTTGAAAACTAAAAATTAATTAAATATTAAATTTCCAGTTCGCCTACACGAATTTTATTTATCAGCCAGTTGGAAGCCCAAAACCAAACACAAGTGTGAAATCCCAAATGAGCTGCTGTGATCCAAAAAGAAGATATAAAAAGAGGATACAGAAAGCATCGACAGGCTGACCGACTCGAGGAAAAGAGAGTAATTAGTATTTCCCTTGACACAAATCAAGTGGCTACTATGCTCACCTCCCTTACCTCTTTCTTTCTTCCCTGCCTCAAAAACTACTTACTGACCTAAGGAGCGAATACATCAAAAACATTCCTTACTTACACGCTCCCAAATTCCTAAGCATTAATTATCTTTCAGCATTTTATTGCCATGAACATTTTAACCTCCGTTGGACCTATACTTCATGTATTACTTCAATTGTAAAAACATTAATTGATATGTGTGTATATAAAATGTTATTTTTCTACACAAATTGCCTTTCCTGATGTTTATCATTCTTAGTTGATCCAAGATCAACTAAGAATACTTTTAAGCAGCGCTGGTACTTGCACCTAACCTCATTTAAAAACAGCGTATACCGAAACCAAGCATCCCTTTCTACATACTTTTGGAAGCTAAAGGATTCAAAACAGAAACCCAAAGTAAAATGGAAAATCCTAGAAAAAACTAGAACTTGCAACTCACTTGACGACATCTGCCCTTTATGTCTAAGTGAAAAACTACACATTCTCTAGTACCCTAACAGCAACGATTTATTAAACGGTAGAGACGAATTAGCAGTAATATGCAAACATCGCAAATATTTCTCGCTAAAATTTAAGTAAACACAAAAAAAAACAACCAGAAGCCCCCCCCCCCCCAAAGAAAACAAACCCTATACAATACCAACAAAATATAATGCAGTTGCAACAGAATAGTAGGTAAATAAATAAAAAAATATACTTTATATTTATAAAATATTTTGTATAGGGGATAGATTTTATAAAAGAAATATATTTCTTAAATATTATAAAATGTTATTTTTTATAATATTATAAAATAGGTTAATATTATAGAATATTATATATATATATTTTTTTTTTGTGAAAGATATATTTTGTGGAAAATATATTTTATAAAAAGCAAGGGAGTAAAAGTACAAAAAAAGCACACACCCCAATACAAAATAACATACAACATACATTAAATTAAGGAGAAACCAACCCCAAAACAAAACAACACCTACCAACCCCTATTCATTTTTATGAAAGATATATTTTATAAAAGGTATATTTTACAAAGGACAAGGAAATAAAAAAACAAGAAAAAGAACACACCCCAATACAAAGTAACATACAACATACATTAAATTAAGGAGAAACCAACCCCAAAACAAAACAACACCTACCAACACCTAAACCAAAGGCGCCATTAGCAGCAGTCCTTTCAAGATTAATAGATTAACGTATCATGAACTCTGCCAAAAACAAACACTTAACCCCAACACCAGTAAAAAGGTCAACGGAACTCAAAATACAGACCAACCCCTCTTACACCCGAAAATAACAAATCCAACACAAATAAACGGTCTTTTCAATTCTTGGATAATTCTTATTTCTAAAAAAATCACCTGAGGATGAAGACAAAACATAATGGGCTGGCTTCGAAACAGGATAATTTTTTTGTGTAGTGATACTATGAGTTTAAAAACATTGTAACAACCATTACAGTATAACGCTCTACATTTGTATCGGGCACTCTTTATAAAAGTAAATGCATGAACAAAAAGGTAAATAAACCTACGAGTTCAACAACTTAGTTACAATATATATATATATATATATATATATATATATATGACGAATAAATTTAACTCTCATTACGATTGAGCTCTCTGGAGAGGAAAATTTTGAAAACTGAACCACTTCTGCGATTTACCCGTTACTCTTTAGTAATGAATGAATATATATATATATATAACACGCCAAAATTTCCTCCTCGCTCTCATTCCATGCGCTGATAGCTTAAGGAGTACGAACTCTGAGTGAAAACCAAATCGGTCGAATTTTGATCCCGGCTGAAAGCAAGTGGATGTCTATCCACACTGATGAGCTGTAGCACGGCGAATCAAGCATGTATGAGTCTTAATAATCTCTGTCTATCCCCTTATTTTATTCTCTACAGCAGTAACCCTCTCTTCTTATATATATATATATATATATATATATATATATATATATATATTATCGACTGAACAGTATAGTAGAGTCAGTTGGGAACAATATGTGAGAAAAAGAGCACTACGACTAAATTCCATTCACCAAACATTTGGAAACGGCAAGCTATACTACTTCTTGACATTCATACTGGAAACTCCCATGCGGACATGTAAAAGTGATTGAGTGTCAATCTGAGGACAGTGTAGGGGATTCAAAAAGTTGAATGATTCTAATGGTGATTACGAAGGTGTGACCACAAATGATGGCGTTGTTATGCATCCATTTATTTTTCGATAGGGCCTCAAAGTCAAGACGGTGACCTACACCAAGTGTCTTGAGGCGGTACTACTATTCAGAGATAGTTGCTGGAAGACCCTATGTCAAACAACAGGTTTCTGTACCATTTCACACAAGCAGGAAAACCCAGTCGTGGCTGTCATCAATTTCTGCGACTCCATCACAAATTGTTTCTAGCTACCTGACTCCCTAGACTGTTGTTTGCTTTTTCCCCTCGAGTAACAACCCTGTCTTTTGTAACCCACTCTCAAGGATACATCAATTTGTAAATAGTAAAAAAGAGAGTACAAACAGGAAGAAATGTTTCATGCCTTTTGCTTAGATATCAATGCTAAATCAGTACAAACAACTTCAGTTGATTTCATCCTCTCCTGCCTTACACCTGCGTACCGTAACATTGATGTATATGTAAAAGGGGGTTTTGCTTGACATTAACAATTTCAAAAATAATTTCCTAGTCAAAAATAATCTCACCTTCATGCAAGTCTTGATCTGCATGTTGATATTACTTTGGAATTTGCAGCGCCAGGACTTTAGAAAAATAATGCCAATAGTTCAATAATAACATTGATGTATATGTAAAAGGAGGTTTTGCTTGAAATATTATTTCTACAATTTCAAAAATAATTTCCTAGTCAAAAATAATCTCACCTTCATGCAAGTCTTGATCTGCATGTTTATATTACTTTGGAATTTGCAGCGCCAGGACTTTAGAAAAATAATGCCAATAGTTAAATAATAACATTGATGTATATGTAAAAGGAGGTTTTGCTTGAAATATTATTTCTACAATTTCAAAAATAATTTCCTAGTCAAAAATAATCTCACCTTCATGCAAGTCTTGATCTGCATGTTGATATTACTTTGGAATTTGCAACGCCATGACTTTAGAAAAATAATGCCAATAGTTAAATAGAAGCTGCTATACCATTGTCGGAAATTTGGCAACGGCGGAGGTATTAATATCAAAGAATAATGTCTGGCGTCTCCGTCCAGCTGAGATCAATAATGGAGTTGTTACATGCAAGAGAATAATGTGACTTAACCGACACACGGAATAATGGCAATGAAAACAAGTCTAGATGGAAAACTACGAAGGCACGTACGTCCCACATTCAATAATTTTAATCAATAAAATAATAAAAAATAATTATTATTTATACGACAGGAAAAAAGCAAAAAGAATTTTTTAAAAAATGAAAGGAAAGAAGAAGATTCATTTAAAACAAAGTAATTAAGGAAAATGGAGTTGTAGCTGCAAGTTCAATCCCTGGGTAGGGCAGTACAAACTTAGAAACAGGACTACCAATAATTGATCAGTAAAAAAAGTATATAAATAAATAATATATTTATATTTAATACAAACAAAAGATATCTATTAGGCATAGACAGCGGACAAAGAACAATCTACTCCATAAAAATTTTCTTCCAAAATAACTGAAAAAAAAATTAATATTTATTTGACAAGAAAAAAGTAAACAGAAATTAAAAAAAGGAGGGAAAGAAGAAGATTCATTTAAAACAAAGTAATTAAGCAAAATGGTGTTGTAGCTGCAAGTTCAATCCCTGGGTAGGGTAGTACAAACTTAGAAACAGTACTACCAATAATTGATCAGTACAACAAAAATAAATAATAAATTTATATTTAACTAGCGGAACCGGTGAAATTTCCACGGAAGGATAATTATGGTTTCCTGGAAAATTTTACTTTGTCAAACTACAAATGATAGTAACGACTTCAAACATAAAGGTATTGGATAATAAAATAGCGATAACAAAGAGTGTAATTTGATTAAAATATCTATAAAAGTAATGTCCATAGAAGCTACTTTACTGTAATCTTATATTACTAACGGAACCAATGGAATGTCCAGGGAAGGATAATTTTACTTTGTCATACTACAAATGATAGTAACGTCTTCAAACATAAAGGTATTGGATAATAAAATAACGATAACACAGAGTGTAATTTTATTAAAATATCTATAAAAGTAATGTCCATAGAAGCTACTTTACTGTAATCTTATATTACTAACGGAACCAATGGAATGTCCAGGGAAGGATAATTTTACTTTGTCATACTACAAATGATAGTAACGTTTTCAAACATAAAGGTATTGGATAATAAAATAACGATAACACAGAGTGTAATTTTATTAAAATATCTATAAAAGTAATGTCCATAGAAGTTACTTTACTGTCATCTTATATTAAGCGTCGTATGCATAGACCATAATCAAAATACTGTACGCTATTTTGTGAGGGATTTTGAAAGAGAAAACTTTTTTTTTTATTACTGAAAAATCATGTCTCCTGTTGTAAACAGAAAAACCAACTGAGTAATGGCCAAGGGTGTAGAGGCCAGAGATTTCGTTATTAAGTCGCGGGATACGACTACCTATTTTTACTATATTGTACAGAGCACACACATATACACACACAATGACTGCTACAACCACCAGATTAAGCTATGCTATAGGCACTCTCCTCCTACTCTCTCACTCTTTACTACCCTTCAGTTTGACAAAGGTGAGAGAAAGGATGAGGAGAGTAGCTTTTATAAAAAGGTATAGGGGAAGGAAAAGCTCGTGTAGAGTGTAAATGTGTTATTTTTCTTCAGTGGCGTAACGGACGGAGGAACTAAGTAACTATCTAAGGAAGGACAAGCAGAATTATTATATGATACAAAATATATATATATATATATATATATATATATATATATATATATATATATATATATATATATTCGGCATAGACAGCGGAAGAGAAAAATCTACTCCATAAACTTTTCTTTTAAAATACCTGAAAGTTACCCGGATCGACAAGCAATTGAAGAAAACTGGAATGCGCAATGGCCGAAATGTTGTAACAACAACAACAAAGATAAAGATATTTGATTTGAAAATAATGTCAAAAAATGATGAGTTCCTTTCAGAGAAATTCTGACAGAAATAAAAACTGAACAAGGCGTTAAAAGAGCTTTTAACGTTTTATGCATTTGAGTCAAGATAAATGTAAGAATTATGTCTCTTCACGAGCCTTACTTTTTAGAACGGCTTTATTAGTTTCTTTTCGATATAGTTTTCGGCGTTCGCTAAAGAAAAAGACACAAAATGTCGGCGACGATAAAATAAAAAACAAAAAACAAAATATATCCTCAACGAAAGTTTATTTGAGAAAACATTTTTTTCGCTTTGACTATTTATGTGTAAGGATAGAAAAAGTGCTTGTCTCTTATTGGTCGAGATAGTCACGTGGTCACATGACAACCGCTTGTGATTACACTTCTGATAGTGTCCCAAGCGCTAGTGAGTCTTTAAGCTAACAGCAACCGAAGAAGAAGGTCGTTGCTGTGATAGAACTCCTGATAGTGACCCCAGCGCTAGTCAGACTTTAAGTTAACAGAAACCGAAGAAGAAGGTTGTTTCTAATATGAGTGTAAATGTGTTATTTTTCTTCAGTGTTGTATATATATATATATATATATATATATATATATATATATATATATATATATATATATGACCCCAGCGCTAGTCAGATTTTAAGTCAACAGAAACCGAAGAAGAAGGTTGTTTCTAATATGAAACTTCGGCCATGTCCCGTTGGGACATAGATAAAGGCTGCCGTATCCATTTGAGATATAGATAAATTCTGCCTCTCTAAATCGAGTCATAACAATGGTCAAACAGAAGTTATATATAAGAATTTTCCTTTTGTTCCTTCTGATACTTAGTTTTGTGTTAGATATAATTTTTTCAAATGTGGATATTTGTTTGTATATTTAAACTTATTTATAAATGGAACTTTGTGTGTGTGTCTGTGTGTGTGTGTCCGTTACCTATAGACTCCGAAACGGCTGAAACGATTTTCTTGAAAATTTACACAGTTGTACTATAAGCGTCTGCGAGTGTTCTTAGCTAGGTTTTCTGTCGAGGTACACCCGATAAATATCGAAAATCGATAATCGAAAAAATCGGATTATAGAAGGAGTGGTACGATTTTAATCAAATTTGATACACTCATAGAAAAAGACATAAAAAACGATATTCAGAAGTTTCAAGGTTGCAGTTCTTACAATAGTGCAGAAAATCGATAATATATGTATATATATATATATAAAGCAAGGTGCTTGTGTGTGTGTCTGTTTATCTGCCTGTATGTCTGCATTTTTTCAGCCCTTTTATTTTAGTTTTTGCTTCGGGTTTGGCTCTAAGTAGGTATAATTGTAGTTCTTAGTCTCAGCCATGATACCATTTACTCAGAGGACTTATTTAGCCTTCAAAATTCAGTTTACGACGAAAAAACTTATTTCATATCGACAGCAGGAAATCAAAATTTGACTTACATCCATTCATTTTTCTTTCAGTCTACGGTTTCGCTTTAACTGGAAACAACTATTGCTTTTTAGTCTCTCATGTCAACGTCCAAAGTGTCTGAGTTCCAGGACCATGGATTAGTTTTAAAGCTTTCATTACACCCAAGCAACGTCAGGCTATACTGCTAGTAAGTATGTTTTGTGAATGTCAAAATATATAAAAGTCTTTCTGAGAACAAGCGTTCGTTCATTCATTTCATTTCTCCGTTCCGTTTTACCATTACGTTAGTGACAGACTTAATATTATTTACTGACCCACGTGAAAATGGAAGAAATATATAGATATATTCCCTTCATATGATTCTAGCAATAAAATCTTCACCAACAATGATTGTAATTCGACCTTCATGACGATTATCTGACCAAAATATACTGTCTCTGTATATTTCTTTAATTTGTTTGCTCAAAACATTTTATACTCATTTAGTATTTTTGTTACAATTAATGACTTCTACATGTAGCGTAATCTTTTTTACTCTAACCATCATTTGGTCAAAAAGTTTTATTTCAATTTACCATTTTCTTGCGTTTCTATTGTGGTGATACCGAGCAAATGGACCGGATGTTTGCGCTTTCACGACCAAAAAGCAAATGACCAAAAGTCGTCGCTGCGCCGAGGCTCCGCGCAAATGTTCCGGTTGAAAACTAAAAATTAATTAAATATTAAATTTCCAGTTCGCCTACGCGAATTTTATTTATCAGCCAGTGGGAAGCCCAGAACCAAATACAAGTGTGAAATCCCAAATGAGTTGCTGATCCAAAAAGAAGATATAAAAAGCGGATACAAAAAGCATCGCCAGGCAGACCGACTCGAGGAGAAGAGAGTAATTAGTATCTCCCTTGACACAAGTCAAGTGGCTACTATGCTCGCTTCTCTTACCTCTTTCCTTCTTCCCTGCCTAAGAAACTACTTACTGACCTAAGGAGCGAAAACACCAAAGACATTCCTTACTTACACGCTCCCAAATTCCTAAGCATTAATTCTCTTTCAGCATTTTATTGCCATGAACATTTTAACCTCCGTTGGACCTATACTTCATGTATTACTTCAATTGTAAAACATTAATTGATATGTGTATATATAAAATGTTATTTTTCTACTCAAATTGCCTTTCTTGATTTCTCATCATTTTATGACTTATGGTGGGCTATCTACAACGAGTCCAAATTCCGTTAACCTGCAACAGTATACAACTACCCTTCACTAGAATGGACTCTCCACTACCATCAGAAAAGAATAGATAAGCAACCCACTATATTATTAGTCAATTCCATATGTGTCCTGTCACATGACCATTTTATATGGTCCTATTCCCATTTTATAATGTTTGTATCAATCCTTATATGTGTGGAAATTAAATGAAAAAACGGCACAGACCCTGATATGACATGGAGCATATCAAAAAAAGCCAAACCTTACAACTGAGATGATGTGGACAGATTGTCCCAGGAAGAAAAGTTAGCCGTTGAATTAATTCCTGAACAAGAACGGTCACTTAACGAAAGATCAGAAAAAATATCCAGATGTAAATACATCAGAAAATATATTTTACGATCGTAAAATCTCGGATGAAAGTGTTTACAATTCTTGAAAAACATCTCGGTGACTTTAAAATTTCAAGTATTTTAATATTCCCCGTTACAAGTTTGAAAAAAAGAGTTAGAGAATCAGTTGATATAAAACACCTGAAGTTACCAAAAACCCGAAAAAAAGGTTATGCAATTAACTAACTTATATATATATATATACTAAGGCTATGTTTAGAAAATTATCTGCTGCCTCGATACACTATATATATATATATATATATATATATATATATGTGTGTGACACGATAACTAGGCGTATATTAAGGTGCTTTGTAAAATATGTATTTTATTATAATAGATTAAAATAGAAAATGGTTAAGAATAGAAAATAGATTAAAAACATGTTTCGTTTAACAAAAGTGAAAAAGAAGAGAAAAAAAAATAAACGCTTTTTCTTTCATGAGGAAAATTGTGGAAGAGAAAAGGCTATCAGATTACTGTTTTAAATCCTACCACTCTTCCGGTAAATAGTTGACTCAGTGATTTAATGTGATAAGAGATAAAGTTCAGGAAATAGGGTTTTGAATTACCAGGTCAAAGGCTGTCTTTTACTGTATCTTGATCACACATTAAGAACTTTCCGGCGGAAGTTTTATTAAGATAGAAAAGATAAAAAAAAATCTTGGAAAAAAATACTAAGGCTAAGTACAGACTGGGTGTCTGCAGGATGTTTACACATCAAAAGAAGGAAAATTTAAGTACCCTGAAATTTCGGATTTACAGTCGCCAATTGCTTATCACCCGGTGGTCCGGCATTTCCGGATTTCCGGATTAATTTTAAATAAATACAGGTGATTTTTTCGAGTCAAAGCAGTTGAGTTGAGTTAGTTCCGCCGGGCGTGTGCTTGAAGTAGAACCTCCGTTCTTCTTGTTTCGGTCAGTTCGGATTTGATCTCCATTAATTAGAGTTAGAGCTGTGTGTCACATTCGCCTGCCCCAACCGAAATGATTAACTCTAAACAAAATAAAGCATCCTTTCAACTCATCCAAGTTTTGGAAGTTCGTTCCTTATAGTTTTATCTTGTACCCCCAGCTTGAGGCTCCAATATTTTCAACAAACTCCCGGCAAACATCACAGCATGGATAACGGCCGCCGGAGAAAATGTTCAGACTGTCCGTTGGGGTGTACCATATATATATATATATATATATATATATATATATAAACTAAGAACAAAATCGCAACGTACAAAACATTAATTTAAAACAGGACTAAATATTAAAATGAAGCGATAAATATTTCTTTTTATATTAAATCATATAATTAGATCATATAGCATTAGATCATATAAAATAACTACTACAAAATGATCATTTTGTTTCAACATTGAATATATATATAGTCATCTGCAGACAGGTTTGTTTCGCTGTATCACAGCTCATCAGTACGGTTAGACTCCGATTGCTTTTAATCCAGGATTGAAACCCGACCGAACTGGCGTCAGTCGGCAATTCTACCTCATGGCTATGGGCACTTGGTAGAAGAAGGCGGACTTTTTAGCATGTATATTATCATTATACACGCCCAATAGCCAGAGTGCTCTAATTCATTTCTGAATGAGCGATGCGTACATGCGATGGTAGCTACTGTTTTTCAAAGTCTACCATTCTTCCTAAGTGCTCAATCAGGGTGTGAGAGCGAAAACAGTGGTGAGAGCGTAATATACATATATATATATATATATATACAGAGAGAGAGAGAGGGAGTGAGAGAGAGAGAGAGTGACCGAAACAGATAGATAGATAGATTTGATAGATATCTCCAAAGTAACGCAATACGTAAGATTTAAAATGAATTTTTAAAAAATACAAAAAAACATCTTGAAAATTTTATTTTAGTTTTAATCTCAAGCAAATGGATTAAAATTAATATGTCTAATAAGCAAAATACTCTGCTGTTTGCATCGTTCGGACAGTTGTCCTCAACTTTATTGGCATATTAACGTCGCATCGGCAGTTGTATGCTCCGAGTTTCTTCAAGTGATAGACATTGGAATTTTAAACCAAATCCTTCGTGTAGATTGTTCAAATACCACAGGCTACATCTCAGTTTCGGTTATGATCCTTAGATAATCTGTGTTCGTTCTAATGTGGACCGTCATCGGCAACATCTCCTGCCCCTCATAAGCATGGATCAAAGGAGTTTCCCTGAAAGCAACATACTGCGCCTCCTCGGCCTTACCCTATCTTCCGACCTCAAGTGGGATATTTACATTGAGTCAATAACTAAATCCACTGCTAGGAAGGTTGGTTCACTGTGTCGGGCCAGGAAGTTTTTTCCGCCTGAATTCATCTTGCACATATACAAACCAACCATCGTGCATAGAATACTGCTGTCATATATGGTCAGGCGCCCCTGCAGTTCATCTCAGTGTTCTCGACAGGCTCCAAAGGAGAATCTGTTATATGAAAGGTACCGGCTTGGAAGCTTCATTCCAGCCACTTTCTCACTGGTGGGATGTGGCTTCCCTCTGTCTTGTCTACAAATATTTCCATGGCTTCTGCTCCGACGAACTTAAGTCACTGGCGCCTCCATCACAAGAATTTACTCGTGCAACAATACTGGCAACAAGGTCCCATCTCTTTACAGTTGGATTAACCAAATGCAGGAGACTACTCTCTCACTTCCCGCCTGTGGAACTCCCTTCCATATACTTGCTTTCCTGACGGTTACAACCTCCAGGAATTTAAATGCAATGTCAATACCCATCTCTTATCCACTTGACTCCAGTTCGAACCTCACTGGGTGTCCCATACTTTCGGATGTGCGATTAGAAAATTACTCGGGAACCTCGACGTGATGTAATGGTTATAAGGTTGTCTTGCTAGAACAATTATGACTAAGTAATGGTGTTTGGTCCTCACTGGTAACTCTATACGTTTAACCTTGTGCTACATCTAAGCTACGCTTGAAAATCCACCAATCTGTTAACAACTCAAAGGCTTAAATATACAACTACCATATTTCTGTGAAATTTTAAACTTAAACTAGTTAATGAGTTAGTAAAATGCCATACCTGATACACGCTTGGGCAATCATGTCTCGAAAGAGAAATGACTGACTGGGCAGAAGAATATCCTGCGGTAAATTACCATTACTTTCTGCGGTAGACTGGTTGCCAGCCGTGGCTATAGAACCTAATCTCTCCTGTTAATTAACCTATAATTGGAGGGAAGAGACGGATTAATACCTTTCCCAAGGGTATATCCGCGTAAGTGAATTCAATGAATTGAACTTGAATTCGAACTCGGCTCCTCGATTTCTCATTCCGAGCTGATATCCACTGCATTACAATGCATATTCATTTAAATTGTACTCGTTTGATTTTGTTTTCGCCAATATTTAATTTGCATATTGGTCTATTCCTTTTGGTACCAACGATGCATTCTGCTTCTTGAAATTTGAAAATTACTACATTTTCCCAAGGGTATTTGTGCGTAAGTGAATGCAAGGAATTCAACTGAAATTCGAACTCGGTTCCCCGATTTCTCGGTCCGAGTCGATATACACTGCACCACAAAGTACAGCTGGAGAAAAAAAGAAATGTTTTCATATTTTTCCTAAAGATCAGTCAGTCAGTTAAGTGCCATACGTGAAACACGCTTGGGCGATCATGTCTCGAAAGAGACATGACTGACTGGGCAGAAGATTATCCTGCCATTGCTTTCTGCGGTAGACTGGTTGCTGACCAAGGCTGTAGAACCCAATCTGTCCTGTTATTTGACTCATGGCTAGATGGGAAAGATATGTACTATATTATTAAGTACTATTTAGTGGGGGATCAGTTTATTACTTGATAACAAAAGAAAACTGATCCCCCACTTTACGACCAGTAGAAGCCTCAATCATCTTTCCAACTATTATATTCCGTCAATCAGTTAAGTGCCATACATGATACACCCTTGGGCGATCATGTCTCGAAAGAGACATGACTGACTGGGCAGAAGATTATCCCGCAGTAAGTTGCCATTACTTTCTGCGGTAGACTGGTTGCCGACCAAGGCTATAGAACCCAATCTGCCCTGTTCTTTAACCCATAACTGGAAGGAAGAGACGGATTAATACCTTTCCCAAGGGTACTAGCGCGTAAGTGAATACAATGGATTCAACTGGAATTCGAACTCGGCTCCCCGGTTTCTCGTTCCGAGCCGATATCCACTGTACCACAAAGATACTTGCACGTAAATGTACGCAACGAAAGTGGAATTCGAACTCAGCTCTCTAAGTTCTCATTCATAGGCGATCCATATTACATCACATATATTTGAGGTTGTAGGAAATGCAAACATTTAGCATTTGAGTGGTGAGATCCGTTAGCAAAAGATAGGTATGTGAAGATAATTTGATACTGGTTTTCAATTGTATCGGTTGGGATTCAGATACTGCATTTGCTGGCAAACGTGTATGCGTTCCATATGTGTTTTAATATAACTCGATTTTTGCTAACATTTTTGTTTGTATTTAAATAAATATCCTTTGGCGTTACCCTTTAAGATTCGTTATTTCAAAGTTTTCAATTAATTTAAAATGTTTGAGCATCTCATTATTCCATTTTTTATATCGAAATTTCCGATTGAGTTGAACGAATTTATGAATGATAACGCCTTATGAATGGTTCATTTTTAAACATAATTTTCAATTTCGAACTAATTATTTCAAAATGGTAAACTGGAGTTTATCAGAATCTTTTTTTATTTTAATTTCTTGCTGTAATCGGTGCTTCAAGAACTTTAAAATATGCATTGGAACAGTGTAAATAATTACGTACGAAAATACACACAGTTGATAAGCAAGATAGATAGACAGACAGATAGACAGATAGATAGATAGATAGACAGACAGACAGACAGACAGACAAACAAACAGACAGATAGACAGATAGTTAGATAGATAGACAGACAGACAGATAGATAGATAGATAGATAGATAGATAGATAGATAGATAGATAGATAGATAGATAGATAACGGGGAATCTGTAATGTAATCGATCCCTTTATCGCAGCTCAGATACAGTCACTTTCTCACCGGCGCAATGTGACTTCCCTGTGTCTCTTCTACAAATACTTTCACGGCTTCTACTCCGATGAACTTAGCTCACTGGTGCCTCCTATATATAAATTTATTTGAGCGACAATATTAGCAACTAGGTCCCACCTTTATACTGTGAAATCAATAAAATGTAAAAGCAAATTCTACTTCATCAGCTTCTTTTCTCGCACTTCCCGCCTGTGGAATTCCCTTCTGTTTACTTGCTTCTGTTTACTTGCTTAATAGGGGTCGCAGGTTCGAATCCTGCTGGGTAGCACACATTTTCGTAATAAAAATGTATCGTAAATAATCAGGCCGGTAGATATAAATATACAAATACTGTTTAATTAAAAACAGAATATCTACTTAAATACGAGTATCGATAAAAAAAAAATAATGTTCAAACAATTCATTTCAAATTGTCGGTTGCTTATAACCAAGTTTCGTTAAAATTCGTTGATTTCCGTAAAATATATATATATATATATATATATATATATATATATATATGTATGTGTGTGTGTGTGTGTACTTATATAACATATATAATACATACTTACTCATACGCACAAGATATTATACATGTATATGATATATATATAAGTATAACATGCATATATAATTATAACATAGGTACATATACAACACATATATACATAGTATATATATATACAAAATACATATACACAAACAATACATACATGCAAATAATACATACACATATACAATACATATATATATATATATATATATATATATATACAATACACTTACATATGTATACATATACATCATAGATACACATATATAAATACATCACACATGTATATTATTTTTGGTATTAAAATGCTAAAGTTTACGACGGGCGTGCTAAATTATTAATTTATTAAAGTAAATAAAATTAGATTTAAACCGAAACTCAAAAACTGGGGTAGAAAACAAAAAATTTGGAAAAAAAAGAGTAAATAAAAAAGAAAAAAGAAATGTTAAGGCTATCTAGATTAGTCAGTATTTAAGTAAGAATTTGCTTCGATGTCTGGATGCTGTCATTAATTCATTTCCTTTGTTTAAGAATTTAGCGTTATTTTGGTGTCTTAATATTATAAATTTTCTTTTTTTGAAAGGCATGAGTTACGTCTATTTTCTATTCCTTTAAGATTTTTTTAATCATTTCTCCCCAAGCAAGGCGGTACCGCCACTGATGTGTAGGGGCTACATAAGAGAGTTAAAGTTTTAGACAGGAAAAGTGTGAAGACAAAGACGAACCAGCTACACGGGGAGAAAGAGAAAGGGCAAGAGAAGGATGGGAACACAGGAGGGAAGACAGTTACAAAGGTAGAGAGAAAGGAAAAGAACAAGATACACGGGGTGATGTGGAAAGGGCTGGAGTTAAGTGGATAAGAGATGGGAATTGACTTTGCATTTAAATTCCTGGAGGTTGTAACCGTCAGGAAAGCAAGTATATGGAAGTGCGAGAAAAGAAGCTGGGGAAGTAGAATTGTAGCCCGCATTTGGTTGATCTAACTGTAAAAGGGTGGGACCTTGATGCCAGTCTGGTTGCACGAGTAAATTCTTGTGGAGTGGGCACCAGAGCAGAAGCCATGAAAATATTTATAGAAAAGACAGAGGGAAGCCATATCCCTCCGATGAGAAAGTAGCTGGCGTCGAGCAGCCAGTTCGAGACAAACCACATTACAGATTCTCCTTTGGAGCCTGTCGAGAAGACTGAGACGAACAGCAAGGGTGCCTGACAAGATATGACAACAGTATTCTATGCACGGTCGAATGATTGATTTGTATATGTGCATGATGGATTCAGGCGGAAAAAAACTTCCTGGCCTGACACAGTGACCCAACCTTCCTAGCAGTGGATTTAGCTATTAATTCAATGTAATGATTCCACTCGAGGTCGGAAGAAAGGCTAAGGCCGAGGAGGTGCAATGTATTGATTTTGGGGAGACTGGGTCCATGCTTCTCGTTCTGGTTATGTTTGTCCGCTTCGCCAGAGATCTTTCTGATATGAGAGTAGATGGTAGTATCATCTGCATAGATGCCTACTTGGGAATTGATCGCGTCTGGGAGATTATTTATGAAGATTTCTGGGAGATCATGATTTTAGCGGTGATTTCCAAATAGTTAGGGTATTGTTATTATTTTATAAAAAAAAAAATATTTGGAGAGGACAGTGCTACTCTTGTATTTTTTTTTTAATCATATCACCCCGAGCAAGGCGGTAACGCCACTGATGTGCAGGGAACAACGTGAGAGTGAAAAGATTTGGAAAAGAGAAAGCCGGAAACCACATCCTGAACAGGGAACAAGGGATTAGCCTCTACACCTGAACAATAGATGTGGGTGGAGTGTGAAGCAGGCGATAGTTTAGTCTATCTCCACCAATTGAAAAAAAAATGAAAAAGAGGAGAAAAAAAAAGAAAAAGACAAGTGGAAAGATTGGAAAAGAGAAAGCCGGAAACCACATCCTGAACAGGGAACAAGGTATGACCTTATACACCTGTACAATAGACGTGGGTGGAGTGTGAACCGGGCGAAAGTTTAGTCTGTCTACTCCAATTGAAAAAAAAATGAAAAAGAGGAGAAAAAAAGAAAAAGAGAAGTGGAAAGATTGGAAAAGCGAAAGCCGGAAACCACATCCTGAACAGGGAACAAGGGATGAGCCTCTACATCTCTACAATAGATGTGGGTGGAGTGTGAACCGGGGGATAGTTTACTCTATCTACTCCAATTGAAAAAAAAATGAAAAAAAGGAGAAAAAAAAAAGACAAGTGGAAAGAATGGAAAAGAGAGAGCTGGAAACCACATCCTGATCAGGGAACAAGCGATGAGCCTCTACACCTGAACAATAGACGTGGGGGGAGTGTGAACCGGGCAATAGTTTAGTCTATCTACTCCAATTGTAAAAAAATGAAAAATAGGAGAAAAAAAAAAGAAAAAGACAAGTGGAAAGAATGGAAACGAGAAAGCCGGAAACCACATCCTGAACAGCGAACAAGGGATGAGCCTCTACACCTGTACAATAGACGTGGGTGGAGTGTGAACCGGGCGATAGTTTAGTCTATCTACTCCAATTGAGAAAAAAAAAGGAAAAAGAAAAAGAAAAATGAAAAGTGAAAAAAGTCAGTTTTTGATTATTGAATCTAAATTTCCAAGGACCATCCGTTGATCTAAAGTAGAATTTGGTATCGCCCTCAGAATGTATACTAGCTTTGTAAATTATACATTTGATCATCCACTGACTATTAAGTGTGCAGGTTGCGTGCTTTCGGCAGTCACAATTATTTTTTGTAGTATTACTGTAATTGCTAGCAGAGTCAGTATTATTTGTAAGTTGGACATGTTTTTATTTAATAATATATTGTTATGTATCGAGATATCTTTCTCAAAGTTTTTGACACAACTATAACTGGTATTGACATAGTGTTTTATGGAAAACCTTTTTTAGTGTAGGGCATTGACGAAAATGTTTGTGGATTAATTTTAGAAAAAATTTAGCGATGTTAGTTTTGACGTTATTACTAAAAGATGTATTTGAACCATATGATGCTACTTTTGCATGATTTTAGTGTATGTTTGGCTTCTTTGCTTTTATCAGAGTACTAGCAGTATAGCCCGGCGTTACTCGGGTGTAATGAAAGCTTTAAAACTAATCCATGGTCCTGGAGTTCAGACTCTTTGGACGTTGGCACGAAAGACTAAAAAGCAATAGTTGTTTCCAGTTAAAGCGAAACCGTAGACTGAAAGAAAAATGAATGGATGTAAGTCAAATTTTGATTTCCTGCTATCGATATCAAATCAGGTTTTTTCGTCGTAAACTGAATTTTGAAGGCTAAATAAGTCCTCTGAGTAAATGGTATCATGGCTGAGACTAAGAACTGCAATTATACCTACTTAGAGCCAAACCCAAAGCAAAAACTAAAACAAAAGGGCTGAAAAAAAATACAGACATACAGGCAGATAAACAGACACACACACAAACATCTTGCCTTTTATATATACATATATTATCAATTGATGTTTAGTCCTTTCTTCACGCTTTCCTTTACTTGGCCTCTTTCTTTTGCTAACAACCATGCAATCTGTTTTTCTTACAATTGATGTTTAGTCCTTTCTTCTCGCTTTCCTTTACTACCTTCTGTAGAAGATTTTGTTTTATGATTTTTTTCTTCTTGGCTCAATCTGAACCACTACGTCCATTGAATGGCTCAGCGCAATTAATATCCCAGACTGGCCCCTTAACTGATTGCATTTACACCATGTTGGGAACGTGTGGTTCAATATACTACTTAGTGTTGCCAAGCAACATTGCTATAACATTGAATAGCCGATTAAAAGCCTGATGAGCATTTGGGTCACTGAAATAACTTCCCCATGCCGCGTCGAATTGAAGGAGCAATTAATACAAATGGCTATATTATTGAATGTTGTAGGAGTTCAATGAAGAGTTGTTATTTTTGTTTAATTAATATATACAATACATCAATAAAGGACCCGGAGGAAATGATCGGCTCTCTATATCTAACTCTTTCCACTAATTTTTAAAAGAATCATGTGATACAAAACATCATCTGTTGCCGTTGTATTTGGTCTAGAAATACTTCTTTCTCATTTTCTAGCGTAGATTTCGAAATCGTTTACGCCATCTTGAATGGGGAAATTTATTCTCCATTCTCTAGCCTCTTTCCCACAGATACAATCCTGCATGCCTGGCGCTACACAATCGATATTTCTTTGAAAAAGTTTCAGATGAGTTCCATTTAAAAGTAACACCAGTTCTTTTAATTCAGAGTTTTTTTTTTTCTGCCAAGACGAGCCATGTTTCTTCCACGAAGTTGAATCACCCACATTTCCTCTATGTTCCAAATGTAAAGAGAAAATTCCAATAATACAGCTTTTTTCCCCAATAAGAGCTTCCCTGGATGATTTATTTATTGATTGATTCATTTTCTACGGCTTATCAACCCTTTTTCACTCAGTAAAAAGCCATATGTGATACACGCTTTGGACGATCATGTCTAAAAAGAGACATGACTGACTGAGCAGAAGATTATCCCGCAGTAAGTTGCCATTACTTTCTGCGGTAGACTGGTTGCCGACCAAGGCTATAGAACCCAATCTGCCCTGCTCTTTAACCCATAACTGGAAGGAAGAGACGGATTAATACCTTTCCCAAGGGTACTAGTGCTTAAGTGAATGCAGAGTATTCAACTGGAATTTGAACTTGGCTCACCGATTTTCTCTTTCTGAGCCAATATCCACTGCACCACAACGCACATCCATCACAAAACGCTTCCAGCACCTGGTATTCCCAAGAGGTCACACATCTAAGTGCTCACCAGGCTAAACGTTGCTTAAGTTCGGTGATCGAGCGAGAACCGGTGTATTCAACGTGATATGGCTGTAAGCCCCGATAACTTGGAATCTCTGGTATCAAATCGGTCTTGGTTCAATCCTGGCTGGAAGCAATCGGATGTCCAACCGTACTGATAAGATGTCATACGGCGAAACAGGACAGTCTGTAGATGACTATATATATTTTAAATTTGTGTATTTAAGCAGCAAATTTTCTTTTAAACATGTTAGATTAAATAAATTACAAACATTATGTTTGCTTATTTTTAATAAAATCCGTTCATACTCACAGATAATCTTTCGCGTATTACAATCAAAAGATGTCAGAAATGAGTTGTAACGTTGACAGGTGTTATTTTCATTCATTTCTTAAGGTACCCAAGTACTTTCAACCTCTTTCCGTTTCATTAAAACATAAAAATTCCATTTTGGGTAATTTCCACGTTCTAATGAACGCTAGGAATTTGTCAACCGTTATATTTGAAGCAGAAAAAAATGTACAGTAATTTTTAGCAACACAGTCTTCCGGTTACATTTGCTACCACAGCTCACACCCCTCAAGATGACCTTGGGCACCTTAAGAAATGAATGAATATAACATCTGTCAATGTTATAGCTCATTTCTGATATCTCACGTAACCCGAAAGTTTAGAACCAGCGTAATAAAAAATATCTAAATGTTGAACAGTTTTTGTCTTTATTTTCACCTGAAATTAAAGCCAATATACGATATTTAGAACGTCTCATGATTAAACATAATCGACATTCATTTTCTGTCATATTTAACAATATATGTTTAGAAAATTATCTGCTGCCTCGATACACTATATATATATATATATATATATATATGTGTGTGTGTGTGTGTGTGTGTGTGTGTGTGTGTGTGTGTGTGTGTGTGTGTGTGTATATAAACATATAAAACGTAAAAGTAAAAACAAAGTTACCAGTCAAAACTAAACGTAATAATTTGTTTTGTTCTTCACGAATTTTCCATGATTAATAATATTTCATTTTGTTTAAAGCAGAAATCATAAATCAGCAAACAATAACGAAAAGAGAAAACATAAAAGACAAGAAACAAAAGAAAAACAACCCAAATCTGACAAAAGTTCCTTCCGTAGTGGATTTTTACGCATGCGCTCACTGTGCACATGCGTAAAAGCGACAAGATTTAGGTCTATTGAAAACGTTACCAGAAGGAATAACATGCTGGGGACAACGGGATATATTCAAAGAACGTATATTCTTAGAAGCTCAAACAAAAATCATTGAATTCAGACAAACAGAAGCTCTGTTAATAAAACAAAGTATTAATAAAAAAAAAGGGGGAATAAGTCAACAAATACCTTCGAAAATAAGGGTAAATATGCTATCCTTTTAATTCAAACAAGAGATCTGTCACGAATTTTGCATACAGATTCACTGGTGGTCGTTCATTTATAATTTTTATCGTGTGGAACACCGTTGTATGTCGCCGGAGAACACAATAGGCCTTTAGACAAAAATAATTGTACTTGTCACTGTGCACAGAGGTGGATGGCTCATTTGCATTGAATATTTTGTTGAACTTTACGCATTTAATTCAGTGACGCAGTGGTTTGTTTGCTTATATGTTTGGAGGATATTTTTCCTTCCTAATTTCAAAAACGTATTTCCTTCCTGGCACAGAAGATATTGTTACAACTATTATCTGTTTTTTAAGGATTTTATAAAGGTATATATATATATATATATATATATATAGGATAATATGTATATTTATTAACTTAGCAGTAAAGCCCGGGGTTGCTCGGGTGTAATGAGAGCTTTAAAACTAATCCAGGGTCCTGGAGCTCAGACTCAGCCGAAAGAATATTTGTGTGAAGGTTGGTGAGAATCGGATAAAAATTGTGGATTTGCATAAAGAACATACAGATAGACACACACACAAACATCTTGCCTTATATATATATATATATATATATATATATATATATATATATTATCGATTTTCTGCACTATTGTAAGAACTGCAACCTTGAAACTTCTGAATATCGTTTCTTATGTCTTTGTTTATGAGCATATCAAATTTGACTAAAATCGAACCACTCCTTCTATAACCCTATTTTTTCGATTATCGATTTTGGATATTTATTGGGGGTACCTCGACACAAAACCTAGCTAAGAACACTCGCAGACGCTTTCGTACAAATGTGTAAATTTTCAATAAAATCGGTTCGGCCGTTTTGGGGTCTATAGGTAACGGACACACACATACATATATACACACACAGACAAAGTTCCATTTATAAATAAGTTTAGATATATACGTTTTCTCTGTAATATAACATTGAGCCCTGTTCCATTCACACCTGATTACTATTTATATATTGATGTATATACACGCGTATATATATGCACACACACACACACACACACACACAAACATCTATCTATCTATCTATCTATTTATCTATCTATCTATCTATCTATCAGGTCCGTGAGGGATACTAAAATCAAGCAGGTACAAAAATTTAAATACCTGGGAAGTGTTCTAATAGAAGACAGAAAATGTGACACAGAGATCCGAAGGCAAATTAGCATGGCGAAGGATGCATTCCAGAAGTTCAATAAAGTATTAAGACACAGGAGACTTTCACTAGAAACAAAGAAAAGAGTACTGGATTGCTATGTGATGTCAGTTCTTCAATATGACAGTAAATGCTGGACAATATCATTAAAGATGAAGGAAAGACTTGAAGAAACTGAAATGTGGTTCTACAGAAGCATACTGGATATAAAGTGGGGGACCAGTTCTATATTACAATCAATATATAAACTGATCCCTCACTTTATGACCACATCAGTTTCTATACATTTATATTCCTGAGATCCAAAAGCACATGGATGCATTCCAGGAACTGAGTAGAGTATTAAGACACAGGAGAATTTCACTAGAAACAAAGAAGAGAGTACTGGATTGCTATGTGATGTCAGTTCTTCAATATGGTAGTGAATGTTGAACAATATCATCGAAGATGAAGGAAAAAATTAAAGCAATTGAAATGTGGTTCAACAGAATGATGCTGCGGATATCATGGATGAAGCAATGATGATGGTTTTGGAAAGGATGAAAACGGAAAGGAAATTAATATTGAGCATCAGGAAGAGACAGCTAAAGTATCTGGGACATGCAATGAGGAAGGAGGGTTTAGAGAACCTGATATTAACAGGCCAGATACAGGGAAAAAAAGTCAGGGGAAAACAGCGGATAGCATATTTGGAGGGTCTGATCAGGTGGATAAGCGAACCGGGGGTTGTGTGCTGTAACAGGAGAAAGGGTGCTAAGAGCCACCAGCATCGGAAGCCATGATCGCCTACGTCTTGAAAGGACATGGTACATAGAAGAAGAAGCCCTCTCACACTTTTTCAATGCTCTGCCCTTTTTTTTTTAACTTGTTCACATTATCGTTTCTTTGCATATCGTTTGGCTGAAACGCTGAGCCTAGTGGTTAAGAGATTACTCGCTTTCTGAATGTAGCACGTTTGTTTTCAAATTCACAAAGAAATAGAAGAGGTGATGCTGGAGAGAATTATGAAGTGAAGAATATATGAGTTACAATCTCCATGATTATATTATCTCAAATATTCAATGCCTCGAAAAAACTCAACTAGTTACATTCCATCATCGTCGGTCGAACACCGAACTGCCACAAGTCATGATAACCGGATGTCCCCTCAGCGGGGGGGGGGGGATAATGTCTTGAAAGACTCTTGGGCCTCAAAATTATACATAGCCTCAAGTGAAACCCGTATCAATTGCTAAAGATACTGATAAAATGATCGCCACCCCCTCTGTGTCGTTCCTTTAAGTACCTGACTTCTCATGCTATCCTCTATTTTTACAAGAACCAAATCAAGCCAAACATGGATAACAATTGTCATATTTGGGCAGGTGCTGTCCAGCCCTTGTTTTTCTCACAGAGGTAATGGGGCGAGCCTATCGCTACTTCCATGGAAAGTTCTCAGACAAATTTCATTCTTTGGTTTGACAAGGTCTTAACTTCACGGCTATGCCACTTACATTGTATTAAATCACCCACATTGCCCCCGTATTTCATTGGCGAGAAGTAAGTTCTACTGGAATAACCTCTTCCCGTGAACGGTTGTTATGTGGAACGGACTCCTAAGAGGATGTTACTCCGATCACTGCAATCTAAACCTGTTCATGTCCAGATTTACCCTCTATTTTCATTTCCTGTCCATAAAAACTTAACGTAACGAAAACTTAAACAATACATTCCATCACTGTCAAAATTTCGCGCCTAAGGGGTTCAATCCCACACCCAATCAGTTTGACTTGATCAGACTTCTTATCAAAAGTGTAACATTCCGTGTAGTTGACACATTCTGTAACAAAAACACATTTAGACGAAATGTCTTTAAGGTATTAAGAAACATGACAATTTAGCTAGAAACTAGGAAGAGAGTACTGGATTGCTACGTGATGTCCGTCCTTCAGTATAACAGTGAATGCTGGACAATACCATCAAAGGTGAAGGAAAAACTTGAAGCAACTGAAATGTGGTTCTACAGAAGGATGCTGCGAATATCATGGATCGAGCATGTGAGCAATGATGAGGTCTTAGGAATGTTCTCAGACAAATTTCATTCTTTGGTTTGGCCAGGTCTTAACTTCACGGCTATGCTACTTACATTGTATTAAACCACCCACATTGCCCCCGTATTTCATTGGTGAGAAGTAAGTTCTACTGGAATAGCCTCTTCCCGTGAACGGTTGTTATGTGGAACGGACTCCTAAGAGGATGTTCCTCCGATCACTGCAATCTTAATCTGTTCATGTCCAGATTTACCCTCTATTTTCATTTCGTGTCCATACAAACTTAACGTAACACTCTACCTGTAGTGGCTCTCTGGTTTTATAGAGAAAGAGCCTTAATGTAAAAATAAAAAATAACGTCGATATGTTGTTATTGCATTCATTAGATTAAATATCGATTTTTTCCCGTTCGAATATAATATATCGAAACAGATATATTATAAACAGACACGAATGGATATTTGTTAAGGAATAGCTTCCATCTATGCAAAAGGTGTGGAAGGGAAAACCTATCAAAAAACCCTTTTATCTAAGCTGTTTCTTCTCGTGTCGTCTCTGGCTTCAATTATTCAAATCCCAATGCTACATCGACTACGGACAATTTCAATCAGCTTTATTTAGTGAGGGACCCCTGTAGTTGTAGCATTGTTTCTAGGAGAAAACGAGCGAGAGAGAGAGAGAGACAGACAGACAGACAGAGACAGACAGACAGAAACAGAGACAGAAATGATTGAGAGGACGTATCTCAAATGATTGGTCGAAATCTAGAGACAGGAAACATCTTTACGCTTTCAATTCTTGCGATTGTCTCAGCGTCTTCAGGCCTTTCTGATCGTATACGAAAACTTAAACAATGACATTCCATCACTGTCAAGATTCCACGCCTAAGGGGTTCAATCCCACACCCAATCAGTTCGAATTGATCCGACTTCTTATCAACAGTCTAACATTCTGGGTAGCCGACACATTCTGTAACAAAAACACATTTAGACAAAATGTCTTTAAGGTATTAAGAAACAGGACAATTTTGCTAGAAACTAGGAAGAGAGTACTAGATTGCTGCTTACGGCCTATCACGTTGAATACACCGGTTCTCGCTCGCTCACCGAAGTTAAGCAACGTTGAGCCTGGTCAGTACTTAGATGGGTGACCGCTTGGGAATACCAGGTGCTGTAAGCGTATAGTGACGGATGTGCGTTGTGGTGCAGTGGATATCGGCTCGGAAAGAGAAATCGGTGAGCAGAGTTCGAATTCCAGTTGAATACTCTGCATTCACTTAAGCACTGGTACCCTTGGGAAAGGTATTAATCCGTCCATTCCCTCCAGTTATGGGTTAAATAACAAGGGTAGGGTAGGACTTGGGGACCCTGCTCTTAAAAACAAATCCCAATGAATCGTGAAAAGAAAAACGTTGTAAAAATAAAAACAAATCCCAATGAATCGTGAAAAGAAAAACGTTGTAAAAATAAAATAACCTTACCCTAAAATCATTGGTTATGACCTTAAAATGATCCCATAAGGATTGATAGGTCGTTAAGCCTCAAAAACAAACAAACAAACTAGATTGCTACGTGATATCCGTCCTTCAATATATCAGTGAATGCTGGACAATACCATCAAAGATGAAGGAAAAGCTTGAAGCAACTGAAATGTGGCTCTACAGAAAGATAGTGCGAATATCATGGATCGAGCATGTGAGCAATGATGAGGTCTTAGGAATGATGGAAACAAAAAGGAAATTAATACTGAGCATCAGGAAGAGACAGCTGAAATTCCTGGGACACGCAATGAGGAAGGAGGGCCTGAAGAATCTGATACAAACAGTCCAGATAGAGGGAAAAGAGACAGGGGAAAGCAACGGATAACATATTTGAAGGACCTAATCAGGTGGATGGTAGAACGAGCGTTGCACGTTGTAACAGAAGGCGTGCTCAGAGCCACCAGGGATAGAGAAACATGGACAGCCATGATCGCCTACGTCCTGAAGGGACACGGCACATAGAAGAAGAAGATCTAGTTTTGAGCCCTTTTACCGATAAATATAGCATGTTAAATCTATATTTTTATATATAGCATACCTTAAAATTACAGTGTGCGATGGATGAATTGTCGTCTACATGATTCGAAAAATGAAACCCATGTAACACATATACAGAGTGCTGCGTTTCGAGTCATCTCTGATTTCAATTCTTCAGACCCTAACGATGGACAATTTTCTTCTTCTTCGTGCCGTGTTCCTTTAAGACGTAGGCGATCATGGAATTCCACATGTTCTTATCCTTTGTATCTCTTAGCAACCCTTCTAGTTTTTGTCTATATTTCTGAGATGAGGTAGTATTTACAGTATTTACATTATTCGGACTATTGTCCTCATCTTTAATGCCATTTGTACGACGTTTAATAACAGATCATTCTATTTGTCTATATTTCTGAGATGAGGTAGTATTTACAGAATTTACATTATTCGGACTATTGTCCTCATCTTCGTTGCCATTTGTACGACGTTTAATAACAGATCATTCTATTTGTCTGTATTTCTGAGATGAGGTAATATTTACAATATTTACATTATTCGGACTATTGTCCTCATCTTTGTTGTCATTTGTACAAAGTTTATTTTTATAATTGTGTGGCTCCAAGCAAGGCATTTTACTCATCTTTGTTGCCATTTGTATGACAGTTAATAATAGATCATTCTATTTGTCTATATTTCTGAGATCAGCAAGTATTTTACAGTATTTGCATTATTCGGACCATTGTCCTCATCTTTGTTGCCATTTATACGACGTTTAATAATAGATCATTCTATTTGTCTATATTTCTGAAATGAGGTAGAATTTATAGTATTTACATTATTCAGACTATTGTCCTCATCTTTGTTGCCATTTGTACGACGTTTAATAATAGATCATTCTATTTGTCTATATTTCTGAGATGTGGTAGTATTTACAGTATTTACATTATTTGGACTATTGTCCTCATCTTTGTTGCCATTTGTACGACGTTTCGGCCGTTGTAGGGTCCGGCCTTCTTCAGGTGCTAGGAATTACGAACCGAACTCTTCATTACAATCACTGGGTTTTATCATTCTCATTCCATAAAGGCACATGGCCCAGAGGATATAGACGTTGGTTAGTTCCTGTGACTTGACCCAAAGAGATGTGAGTTCAATACCAGGCGACAGCAGTGGTGAACAAGTAACTTGCAAAGTTAGAGGCAGATGACTTCCAATCGAGGTATTACTACGCAAGCGATGAGAATGATATACTTCAGTGATTGTAATAAATTGTTCGTTTTGAAATTCCTAGTACCTGAAGAAAGCCGGATCGTGCAATGGCCGAAACATTGTACAAATGGCAACAAAGATGAGGACAATAGTCCGAATAATGTAAATACTGTAAAAAAAATTGATGTCCTCAATAAACGCCTGATTTGTAATGGATATGATTTAGCAGAGGAAAATCTGAAGGTAGTCAGCTATATTTTTTTTTGTGCTCTATAAAAAAACGTTCTTCGTCTTATGTACACGGGACACATGGTTTTATTTCTAAGCTACATAAATCTTCAGAAAAAAATGGTTTGCAGGATTGCTTTTTGTTACCAGGAATATCTCGTCTCTTTATCCTCATCTTGATCATGATAAAAGAATTGAGGCATGTATCAAAGCTTTTGAGAAATACTAAAATACAAACATTTTGTCAAACTTTCTCTTTACGAGATGCAACAGGATAGAGTCTGGGAAAAAGTTTTTCCACCAAATCAAAGGTTGTACAATGGGGACCCCCATGGTCGTTAACTTTGTGAATGTCTTCATGAAATTTCGAAGAAAAACTACTTGAAGCCTTCCAGTCACAGCATGACCATGAACCAGAACTTCGGTTACAATTTATTGATATTTTCTTCAACTGGGAAAGTACGCATGAAAGTTTGCTAAAATTTCCACAATTTTGTGATACTTTTGTAAGAAAAATAATTTTCGATTACTAATACAATTTACATCTAGTTTCTCTAAAGTTAATGTCGGATTTTTAGACACTAGGGTAAAGTTCTCAAATAATCATCTAATTACTGAATTATTTTGCAAACCGAGGTCATCACACATTTCCCTACACCGCCGTGATGACCATCCTTATTACACGAAGAAATCAAACACGAATTGCTAATTTTTACAAGAAAGGACTACAAATAAACTGCAAGCAAACCGAATGCATGGTCATCAGTAAAAAGGGCAGCCCAATATGCCAAATACAGGTCGGGGATACTAGAATCAAGCAGGTACAAAAATTTTAAATACTAGGGAAGTGTTATAACAGAAGACGGAAAATGCGACACAGAGATCCAAAGGCGAATTGACATGGCGAAGGAAGCATTGCAGAAGTTGAGTAAAGTATTAAGAAACAGGACAATTTCACTAGAAACAAAGAAGAGCGTACTGGATTGCTATGTGATGTCAGTTCTTCAATATGACAGTGAATGCTGGGCAATATCATCAAAAATGAAAGGAAAGCTTGAAGCAACTGAAATGTGGTTCTACAGAAGGATGCTGCGAATATCTTGGACCGAGCATGTGAGCAATGATGAGGTCTCAGAAATGATGGAAACAAAAAAGAAATTAATACTGAGCATCAGGAAGAGACAGCTGATGTTCCTGGGACACGCAATGAGGAAAGAGGGCTTGGAAATCTGATACAAACAGTCCAGATAGAGGGAAAAGAGACAGGAGAAAGCAACGGATAACATATTTGAAGGGCCTGAGCAGGTGGATGATGGAACGATGGTGTAACAGGAGAAAGCGTGCTAAGAGCCAACAGGGATAGAGAAACGTGGAAAGCCATGATCGCCTACGTCCTGAAAGGAGAGGCCACATAGAAGAAGAATATATATGCCAGCTGTTTATAAAAAATTATAATGTGGATATAAAATGGGAGATCAATTCTATATTATAATTCATATATATTGATCCCTCATTTTGTGTCCATGCTAGTTTCTATACATTTATATTCTAAATTTATAGGGTTGAGATAGTGGATGGCAGAGCCGTGTTTCGGTGGTGTAACAGCAGAAGGCGTGCTAAGAGCCACCAGGGATAGGGAGACATGGGAAGCCATGATTGCCTACGTCCTGAACGGACAGAGCACATTTTTTTTAATAATTTCACCCCGAGCAAGGCGGAAATGCCACTGATGTCCAGGGGGCTACATAACTGTAAAGAGATTAATTAGAAAAGAGTTAGGAGTACAAATTAGTTAGAAAGGAGCAATAGAAAGCTGAGAATGCAGGTGCGATGACAGATACATAGGTGGAGAGTAAGGGAAGGTAATACAGGGGTGGGGAGAGAGCTAGAGTCCAGTGGTTAGTAGATGAGTATTGACTTTGCATTTAAATTTCTGGAGGTTGTAGCCGTCAGGAAAGCAAGAATATGGGAGCGAGTTCCACAGGCGGGAAGTGCGAGAGAAGAAGCTGCAGGAGTAGAATTGTCGTCTGCATTTAGCTAACCTGACTGTGAATGGGTGGGACCCAGTTGCCAGTCTGGTTGCACGAGTAAACACCTGTTGAGGAGGCACCAGTGACTTAAGTTCGTCCGAGCAGAAGCTATGAAAGTATTTATAGAACAGACAAAGGGAGGCCACATTCCGACGGTGAGGAAGTGGCTGCAGGCGAGCCGCCAGATCAGCACCTATCACATTGCAGACTCTCCTTTGGAGCCTGTCAAGAACCTTGAGGAGAACGGCAGGGGCGCCTGACCATAAATGGTAGCAATACTCCATGCAAGGACGGATGGTTGACTTGTATATATGCAGGATGGATTCAGGCGGAAAAAACATCCTGGATCGACATAGTGACCCAACCTTCTTAGCAGTAGATTTTGCTATGGATTCAATATAGTGGTTCCATTTGAGGTCTGAGGACAGGGTAAGTCCGAGGAGGCGTAGTGTATTGCTCTCCGGGATAATCGCTTGGTCTATGCTTATTGGGGGCAGGAGAGGTTGCCTGTAATGGTTGCCCCAGTTCACCACAGAGTGTAGATCCCGTTCAAGGTCAGCAGCGAGATTATGTCTGTCCACCACGACAGGTTTCTTACTGGTGCGGGAGTATATTGTAGTGTCATCTGCGTAGATACCTACTTGGGACTTGATCTCATCTGGGAGGTCGTTGATGAAAATAAGGAAGAGCGTCGGGCCCAGGATAGAGCCCTGTGGGACACCAGCATTCGTGCTGTAGGATGAAGAGGCACGCCCATTCAAAACGACCTTCATTTTGTGGTTATTTAGAAAAGATTGGATTAGGTCAAGCAGGCGACCAGTAATACCGTAACCCCGTAGTTTGCATAGGAGGCCAGAGTGCCAAACCCTGTCGAAAGCCTTGGAGATGTCCAGAACAACCGCGCGAGCCTCGTCAGACTCATCAAGGGACTGTAGCCTGTACTCCGTTACGGTTGTTAGCAGGTCGGCCGTGGACCAGGCAAAGCGGAAGCCATATTGCCTGTCAGAGAAGAGTTTGTGGGCAGTGAGATGATGATTTATTTCAGCATTGATTATGGTCTCGAATACTTTCCCGAATATCGGTAGACATAAGAGAAGAAGGTGAATTTGCACCGAGATAAAAGATTATTTTAAGCATGCTTATAATTTCATGTGGCATTATGTTAAACTCGGCTGTCAATAATCGCGACTGAAACAAATTGCGTTTGAAATCGCTAAAAATGAGGATTACCATAATTTTATACGAAGTCAAAATACCCTAAAACACAATAAAAATTCTGGCAGAATCCCATTAGTCATCAACTGACACCGAAATTTTGCTTCGAAAATACTACACGACAGCTATGAACATATTGCGCAAAAATATTCACGTTTTAAAGATATTTTCTCAACCCGTCTATAGTTTCAATGTGTTGTTTTGTTCCATATTTTATCATTCCAAGTGCACCTACTATCACTGGCACGATTCTTGTTTTCAATTTCCACATTTTTTCTATTTCAATTTCCAGGTCTTTATATTTTGACAGTTTTTCGAATTCCTTGGTTGCTATGTTACAATCCGCTGGACAAGCCATATCAATTAATAGGCAAGTTTTTTCTTTCTGGTTTTTAACAATAATGTCCGGCCTATTTGCTTCAATTTTTCTGTCTGTGTAAATGGTGTAATCCCATAGAATGGTGACATATTCTATTTCTGTAACCGGTGCTGGGTGATGTTCATACCAGTGTTTGTTACAGATTTTCCATAGTGTTTGCACATTGTCCAGTGCAAATATTGCCCCACTCTATAGTGACGATTTATATATTCATTTGGGACAAGTACAGAACAGCCTGAGATTAGATGGTCTATTGTTTCTTGGTGTTTATCACAGAACCTGCATTTTGGATCCATATTATTATGCATAATATTTGCCTGAAAGTTCCTAGTGAAAAAACTTTGGTCTTGCGCTGCATGAATAAAGCCTTCAGTCTCAGACTTTAATCCAGATGCACGTAACCATCGATGAGTATTAGCTTTATCAACATTGGATTTATTGACACGTTCTGGATATTGGTCATGCAGAGGTTTGTCTTGCCAGCGTTATTTCATCTGTCCAAGAGCTTTATCCTTGGCTTTCTTTTTCATATTTTTTGCCGCAATAGTTGGTTCTTCGCTTCTGTTTTGCTTTTCTACAGAATCTACTAAATGTAAATCTTGTTTGTATTTACTGCCTTCTTTTATTATTGAATATTTTTCTTTTCTTCTTCTTCTTCTTCTTCTTCTTCTTCTTCTTATTATTATTATTATTATTATTACTGAACTTATAGAAAAGCCAGAATCTCTTACATATTAATATGTCTACCATTCGCCCTTGTGAATATTGCTACCACGTATGGTCTGATACTAATCTAAACTTATTTATAAATGGAACTTTGTCTGTGTGTGTGCGTGTGTGTGTGTGAATCTGTGTGTGTCCGTTACCTATAGACAACAAAACGGCTGAACCGATTTTCTTGAAAGTTTACACAGATGTACTATAAGCGTCTGCGAGTGTGCTTAGCTTGGTGTTGTGTCGAGGTACGCTCGATAAATATCGAAAATCGATAATCGAAAAAATCGGGTTATAGAAGGAGTGGTCCGATTTTAATCAAATCTGATACACTCATAGACAAAGACATAAACGATATTCATAAGTTTCAAGGTTGCAGTTCTTACAATAGTGCAGAAAATAGATAATATATACATATATAAGGCAAGATGTTTGTGTGCGTCTGTTTATCTATCTGTATGTCCTTTATAAAAATCCACAATTTTTATCCGATTCTCACCAAACTTCACACAAGTATTCTTTAGGCTGAGTCTGAGCTCCAGGACCATGGATTAGTTTTAAAGCTTTAATTACATCCGAGCAACGCCGGGCTATACTGCTAGTGCTATATATTTAGAGATTCTTCATGAAATTTAAAGATGAATGTGTAATGTTATTAATCCTAATCTGGCATCTCTGCGTTAATCATTTTCCCACCGCAGTAAAAGGTATAAACATTGAGATATTTTCTTTATTGGGTGATAACGCATAAAAATAGGATACAATAGAAAATATTTCTGCATTCCTTATGGTGGGGGGGTGGTCTTAGTTCGGAATTATAAGTGTAGAAGCTTAATTATTTCAAAGATTAAAATTAAAATTACTCAAATTTTTCTTTTAAAAATATTTGTTCATTCATTCTACTCTTGATCTAAAATTTTACTCAATAATAACAATGTTTTAATGACCTAAAATCAAAGAATTCATCAATAATCATTATCGAATGTTAATTTAATAGATTTTCGATGTGAACAAATTAAGAAGCTTCTTTGTAGATCGTGTTCCGCAATAATCACTTCATTTCATACGCAAAATATTAAGCAACCTGGAAGGGAGCGAATTTAGTGATAATATTTTTTTTTTTCATTGTAACTTTTTCTAAAAATAATGAAAATATGCGCTGCACCAAAACCAACTGATTAATTACAAATTAAAATATATTTAGTGATAATTATAATTACAGACGCTTGACGATTTCTAATCAATATCTTATCGAGTGTGCTTTGCAAGTCAATAGAAATTTTATGCAAACAGGAGTATTTTTTTCTGAATTCCTCAAAATCCACCTGCTTGCTTGGCTGTGAATGTAGATATAGAAGGCGATTAAAAAAAAACTATGTTATAATTAGAGTTTATTAAAGTTACTCGAACAAAATGCTAAAAAATAAGTAAACACCAGGTGGAGACATGGGGTATGGTAGGTATTTTAAGGAAAATTGATACCAACCATCATGGACAATCGCTTCTACCCCACCATTAGCATGGAACGGGCTAGCCTCCCTGAGAATAAAACACTACGCCTCCTTGGCCTCACACTCTCAGCGGACCTCAAGTGGAATGACTATATCGAATCCATTGCTAAATCCGCTGCCAAGAAGGTCGGTTTACTGTGCAGGAGCAGGAAGTTTTTTCACCCTCTGAGTCCATCCTGCACATATATAAATCTACCATCCGCCCGTTTATTGAATACTGCTGCCACCTCTGGTCGAGTGCCCCTGCTATTCACCTCGGGGTTCTTGACAAAATCCAACGGAAAATCTGTAATGTGATCGATACCGACTTAGCAGTCGCTCTCTCACCAGCGTGATGTGGCTTCACTGTGCCTCTTCTATAAATACTTTCATTGCTTCTGCTCCGATGAACTTAGATCACTGGTGCCTCCTAGGTATGAATTTACAACTAGGTCCCACCCTTTTACAGTGAAACCGGTAAAGTGTAACCGCAATTTCTACTCTAACAGCTTCTTTTCACGCACTTCCCACCTGTGGAATTCCCTTTCATATACTTGCTTCTCCGATAGCTACAATCTCCAGGAATTTAAACGTAAGGTCAATAGACATCTCCTATCACACTAACTCGCATCCATTCTCTCAAACTCTTTTTTAATCTACTCCACCCCCAACCTCGGTATTCTTATCCGTCTATTACCCTCCTCCTGACATTTCCTATAACTAACCCCTCTTTCTCATCACTTTCACCTATGTAAACCCCTGCCCAACAGTGGCAGTAGAATGCTTTGCTTGGGGTGATATGATTATAAATATATATATATATATCCAAATGAATAAGGAACGAAGAAAATATTTGCAACGTTCTTATTTTTTCGCATTCCCGCCTGTGGAATTTCCTTCCGTTAACTTGCTTCCGCGACAGCTACAATCTCCAAGAATTTAAATGTAAAGTCAATAGACATCTTTTATCTCACTAAGTCGCATCCATTCTCTCAAGCTCTTTTTTCATCTACTCCACCCCCGTCCTCGGTATCCTCATCCGTCTAAAACTCTCCTTCTGACATTTCCTATAACTAACCCCACTTTCTCATCACTTTTCCCGAGGTAACCCCCTGCGCAACAGTGTCAGTAGAATGCCTTGCTTGGGTTGAGATGATTAAAATAATGTAATTTCAAATGTACTTAAATCGATTATAAATCGTTTGTCAGATATAGTACAAGAACAGTGCGGGTTTGTTAAAGACACCGGAACAAGGAAAGCGATATTTGTACCTAGAATGTTATCAGAAAGAGGAATACAAATGCAGAAGGACGTTCAAAAGCATTCGACAAAGTACACCACAAAGACTTGATAGAGATGCTCGGCAACCTCGACATCTTCTGGAAGGCATTAGAATAATCAAGAACCTTTACTGGCAGAAAACCACCTGAATACGAACAGGAAATGAATTCAGCAGATATAACAAAGTAAAAAAAGGGTTGTAAGACAAAGATGTATCTTCTCACCGGACCTATTCAACCTGTACAGCAAAGGAATTCTGGGAGAACTAGAAGTTCTGCCAGGTTTCGTCATTGGCGGCCACAGTCTTAACAATATATGATACGCAGATTGTGACACTATCTCCCGCGGTGATACTTTCCCTTCTCCCGCGGTGATACTTTCCTTTGGTTGGTTCAAAAACAACGGAGAGAGAAATCGATACTAGCAATGTTATTAGAGTTCTATTGCGTCACGCGATGTGAGCTTAGAAAAAGAATAATAATTGCAAAAGACGTCCTATAACCCAGCTTTTGTGGCAACATCATCGGAAGAGATCGTCACGACCGGGTGGCAGTGTCACAACTGAGATCGTCACGACTGACAGCGAGAACGAGCGTCACATTAGACAGACTGCCAGCCTGGACTGAGGCGTCACATCTGGTGCCGTTTCGACCAGGATCTGGCTTGTGTTACAGATTGCACAGTCCTGATAGCAGACACGGAAAGGAAAATACAGGGCATCTTACAGAAGGTAGCAAGAGAAAGTAAGAAGAAAGGACTAATGATTGGTCATCAACAAAAAGAAAATCCCAAAATGCCAATTACAGGTCGAGCATACTAAAAACAAACATGGTGTAGAAAAATAAATACCTGGGAAATGTTTTGACAGGGGACGGAAAGTGTGACATTAAAATCGGTGTATTGACATGGCCAAGGGCATTTCAAAATCTAAACAGAGTATTGAGAGACAGAAAGATTTCTTTAAAAACAAAGAGTACAGGGTTGTCATGTGATATCTGTCCTCAAATCCACCGTCTCAATAGTTAAATCCACTGCTAGGAAGGTTGGGTCACTGTGTCGGGCCAGGAAGTTTTTCCCACCTGAAACCACCCTGCATATATACAAATCAACCATTCGTCCCTGCATGGAGTACTGCTGCCATATATGGTCAGGTGCCTTCGCTGTTCATCTCCGTGTTCTTGACAGGCTCCAGAGGAGAATCAATAATTTAATAGGTACCGACTTGGCGGCCCGACTACAGCCACTTTCCCACCGATGAGAAGTGGCTTCCCTTTGTCTGTTCTATAAATACTTTCATGGCTTCTGTTCCAACGAGCTTGAGTCACTGGTACCTCCATAACAAGTGTTTACTCGTGCAACCAGACTGGCAACTGGGTCTCACCCATTCACAGTTAGATCAACCAAATGCAGACGACAATTCTACTCCTGCATCTTCTTCCCTCGCACTTCCCACCCTTGGAACTCGCTTCCTTATTCTTGCTTTTCTGACGGCTCCAACCTCCAGGAATTTAAATGAAAGGTCAGTACTCATCTCTTAACTACTTGACCCTAATTCATTCCGCACTGTCCTGTAGATCCTTTCCTTTCTCTCCACCTTCGCAACTGTCATCACACATGTATTCCCATCCTTCTCTTGCTCCTTTCTAACTGGTTCGTCCTTCTTATCACTCTCTTCTAATCCTTTTACTCTTATGTAGCCCCCTGCACATCAGTGACGTTATCGCCTTGATCGGAGTGATATGATTAAAAAAAAATATTGTAACGAATGCTGGACAATTTCCTCAAAGACTCGAAGCAACGGAAGTGGGGTTCTACAGAAAAATAATGAGAATACTATGGACCGAATATGTGAGCAACGAAAAGGTTTTGGAGGGGAAGCAAACGAAAAGGAACTTATACTTAACATCAGGAAGAGACAAATGAAATGTCTGAGTTATATAATGAGGAAGGAGGGCTTAAAGAATCAAATACTCACATGACGGATAAAAGAAAACATATTTAATTGGCTCGAGCTAATAGATGGCGGAGCAAGGTATGGGTGAGATACCAAGAGGAAAAGTGTTAAGAGCGACAAAGGATACGGGTGAGTGGAGGTCCATGGTCGCCTTCGTCCTGACAGGATACGGCTCATAAAAAAAGAAAAATGGAAAAAGAAAACATTGTAGGATATTCTCATAAAGATTTCTTGTCCAATTTGTGGAAACGGAGATATTTATTTTAAATTTTATTTTCAGTTGTTAACTGAAATTGAATATGAAATTTTAGTAGAAATATCAATTTAACGCCAAAAACGTTTTTCTTTTTAATTTAATTTTTTTTTTTTCTTAATGCCCCAAGAACTTAATTCATCAATAAAAATATATATTTTTTAAATAAAGATACTGTTGTTGGTTTCTCCATTTCCATAAAGATGGACTCATCCAGAGTATAATTATACTACTGTTATAGAAGCAAAACGAGAGATTACCGCATATTCTTGCGGTAATTTCTTCGACACTGTCAATCTCTCTGCGTCCGGGCGGAGAGTATCAACCCAGTCGTGGCTCCGCCGAAGGGTAGAGTCACGATTGGGCTAAATAAAACAGATATTTTTGACTGGGCTATATGGCCCGGAGAACACATGTTAAAAAGGTCTTGTGACACATTTTGCCCTAGTGGGTGAGGGTGGGGGGTAAATAAATACAGAATGTCGCGTTTTCTCGCTGTAATTTCTTTGACACTCTCTCAATCTCTCTGCCTCCGGGCGGAGTGTATGAACCCAGTCGTGGCTCCGCCGAAGGGTAGAGTCACGACTAGACAAAATTAGACAGATATTTTTGAATAGGCTATATGGCCCGGAGAAGCCACGATAAAAAGACCTTGTGCCACATTTTGCCCTAGTGGTGGTGGTGGGGGGGTAAATAAATACTGAATACCGCGTTTTCACAGAGAGTTAACCGGAGAATACGAGAGTCCAGAGAGAGATTAGCAGTCAGTACTAAGTAGTTCATAGTAGCTTTGTGCTCCACCCATCGAGAAGATTATTACGCAGCTTCCGACTCAGTATAGTACGGCTTCACCTCCAGAGACTTGTACATATACTTTTTACTAAGTAGCATTCCTGGACTACTAATCTTCATTCAAGTTTGTATCCTTATGTTAATACACTTATTTTCTATTTCAATTACTGGTCATTGTTCATTTATTTGTGCGGGTCCCATTCCCGGGATCCACAACACCTGGACTACTAATCTTCATTCAAGTCTGTATCCTTACGTTAATACACTTATTTTCTATCTCAATTACTGGTCATTGTTCATTTATTTGTGCGGGTCCCATTCCCGGGATCCACAACACCTGGACTACTAATCTTCATTCAAGTCTGTATCCTTACGTTAATACACTTATTTTCTGTTTCAATTACTGGTTGTTGTTCATTTATTTGTGCGGGCCAATTCCCGGGATCCACAACAGATACGGATTTTTTCCTAATTAAAATAAATGCGCCCCACCTAATGGAAAAATTCCCACTCCATTTGTAGTGAGATGCAGACTTTGAGATTTCACTCACCCTCTCGACTCAGTCGATTAAAAACTTAATTGGTCGATTAATGTTTTTTGCTTTACTTGCCCGCGGTCGATTAAAAATCTCACAATAAAACGTGTCCCTTCAAATATAGAAAAAGGAAATCTGATTCCTTTTACAACTCAAAAATATGACATTGAAGATTCACAAGTTACTTAGAAGGAACTACAATGATATTATTAAACTCTTTGGTCTTATGCATGGCTCCTGATTTACATTTAACGCTTCCAGAGTGGAACGGAAATGTCTCTGTTGTCCAGATTAAGGACGCTCACAGATGTTTAGAAACTCATTTGGAAAATATTATCTTTGACTCAACATCTATATTTGCTTGCCGCTTACGAAAAGTAAAAACGAACATTTGAAAGAAAATAATACGCATACTTCTTTCAACCACACAACAAAAAACAAATTACACAAGTAATTTTTTGTAGAAAATCGTTGAGTAAATCAGATTTGTTATTTTTATCATCTATGATAAGAAGAAAGAAACTACAAATTTAAGTACCTCCACTCAATTGCAAAAAAAAACAAAAAAAAACAGCATATTATGATGTTAAAAGGGATCAAACTTAATAAAAACCAAGTTTTATCATCAAAATGTTGATGCTGTTATTAAGAGGAAAGATAAAATTTTGTTGTTATTATTTTAAAAAAATTTTAAATCCTTTCTAACACGTTCGAAATTTTAATTAAAATTTCCTTTTTTGCTTTCCGTCAGCGATTCACGCTATGCTTACTTGAGGCGACTATTAAGAGAATGGAGTCGGTCGAGTAAAACGATTTTGGGACGAGTAAATTTTCCCTCGCTCTCGACCGTCGATCGAGTGATTTCTTTTTCGAATCTCAAAGGCTGGTGAGATGTAAGTTCCAATTGAACAGAATCGCTACTTCATGAAACCGATTCGCAAGAGGACACTTCCCCGATTATTACTAACCTGTTCAAGTTAATATTTAACTGCTATCTTCCCACATATTCATATAAACTGTGAATCTTTTTCTGTAACCCTCTACCTCGAGTTGCTCTTGAGCTTTGTACAGGGTGAACATTATTGCAAAAAAGATTATATAAAATGCCATCTGGTTATAAATATGTTTAATATATTTTAAATAGTAAAGCGACTGAGAAATAAAACCAGTTTAATTTTCCTTACCTCCATGAGAATAGAGCCGAAATTATTCACTAGATAGAAAATTTTTAAACAGTAAAAGATGAGTTAAGTAGATGTCATTTATGCTCAGATGGAAAAATTAGAATAATCAAATTCAAACAATGAGCCAACTATTAAACCAGAGAAATGAAATTATCTTTAAATGTCGTCATAAAAATGATTTTAAATTGCCTGTTAAATAGGATTTTAAATTTACCCTACTCTATCTTACTTGTGAGTTCATTCTCAGTTTGTCTTGATCAATCTTTGGTAATATTTGTGTATTTAGGAAATTGTGGTTGAAATTTGCTATGCATTTGATATATATGTCTGTATATATGTACAACTGCTTTGTCTTGTAAATGAATGTAGGCTCTATGGATTTTTGGTTCTCGCTTTGTTCATGGTAGTCATATATTATAATGCTGGGATGCTGTTTTTTAATTTTATCCGGGTCAAAGTATTTGAGCAGATATTTATTTCTTTGGTTGCATGTGGTCATCAATTCACTTCTTTGGTTTAGTAAATTAGGGTTATTTAAGTGTTTTAAGATAACATGTTTTTTTCTAAAAGGCATAAGTAACATCTATTTCCTATTTCACTATAAGATTTGGTTTTTCCGATGGTATCCCAAGCAATAATTGGATTTTTCTGTTGTTGTATAATTGCCAGATCTTTAAAAGAATTTTGTTACTGATTAGTGCATGAATCCGCGAGTCGCGCTATGGACGTATAAGTAGTATCCTTGGTAATTGGTAAGTATTATTCCACGGAGGCAATTAATCCGATGAAAACTCAATGTTAGAAATAAACAGAGTATTGTAATGAAAAAGTTGGACACATTTTTAAAAAATCCATCGACAATAATTTATTTCGTGAATACATAAATTTTCAACTCTTCAGACCAAATCTTTTGCAAAAAGTCAAGAAAGTTTCACAACTTCCTTATATTTGTGAGCTTTGTTTATGGTTACTTGTCCTGTCCAATCAAACCACACTTAATGCACGAACTCTTTCTCCTTTGACCTAATATATATATATATATATATATATATATATATATATATATATATATATATATATATATTGTTTTTCTTTAATCCGAAGTGGAAGAGTAGGAAGGTAAATTCCAAGAACCGGATCCTAATCAATATTAAAAATTTTTAACATTAAAAAGTGATGCAGGCAGAGAGCTCAATGTATTAAGAATACAGAGCCAATATAAATTAGAGAAAAATGTCAAAATTCAAAGGTGTCGGAATGTACATTTCGACATAGGATCTCTAATAGAGACTCTACGTCACGTCAGCGACATTGTTTTTTCCAAATGGCGAAGGCCCTGGGTTAGAGTGGGGAGAGGTTTTAGATTAAAAATGGTCACAAAGTAGAAAAGGACAGAGCTGGTAGTCGCGGGGTAACAGGGTGTTGAAACGGTATATTTAGGAAGGGGAGGAATAGGAGTTCATATTTTATAAAGATAGACAACTAAATGAGTTAAATTACTTTTTAAAGTCAAGCTTTTGGGCTGTTTGAAGAGGTGTATTTAGGCGAGAAGGAATGGGTTTCAATATAAGATTTTAAAAAATTTTTATTTAAGTTTATTTGATTAAACCTTTTAGGTAGAAGCGAGCTAAATGCCAATTACAGGAAGTTATCAGTTTAAAAATTATTAGAGTAAAAATATTAGAGAAAAAAATATTAGAGAAAAAAATAGTAGAGAAAAAAAAATATATATATACATATGTGTTAACCAAGGAAAAAGGGGTTTAGTAAAAGAATCCATATTTTCTAAAGATAGGCAGTTAAAGGAGCTTCGGATAGGAAGATAGTGGGGTTAAAATACTTTTTAAGGTTAACGTTAGGGTAAAAATTAATATATATATATTAATTATATATAGTCGGGTTAAATTAATATATATATATATACATATATTAATTATATATAGACGGATTAAAATACTTTTTAAGGTTAACGTTAGGGTAAAAATTAAGATTAAAACTTAAATTGAATTTTTTTTTTTTTTTTATAAGCGTTTCACCCCGAGCAAGGCATGTCACTGCCACTACTGTGCAGGGGGCTACGTAGAGTGGAGAAAGGCTGATTAAATATAGGAAATGTCAGAGGGTGTGTGATAGGCGGGTAAGGATACCGAGAATGAGGGTTGGGTAGATGAGAGTATTGTGAGAATAGTTGGGAGTTAGTGTGATAGGAGGTGTCTATTGACCCTACATTTAAACACCTGGAGATTGTAACTGTCGGGAAAGCAGACTTGTGGAAGGGAGTTCCACAGGCGGGAAGCGCGATAAAAGAAGCTGTAGGAGTAGAATTTACGGTTACATCTTATTTGTTTAACTGTAAAAGGGTGGGACCTAGTTGCTAATCTAGTATCTCGTGTAAATTCATGCTTAGGCGGCACCAGTGATCTAAGCTCATCGGAGCAGAAGCCATGAAAGTACTTGTAGAAGAGGCACAGGGAAGCCACATCACGCCGGTGTGAGAGCGGCTGCAGCCGGTCTGCCAAGTCAGTATCAACCACGTTACAGATCCTCCTTTGTATTTTGTCAAGAAGCCCAAGGAGAGCAGCAGGGGCACCCGACCAGATATGGCAGCAATATTCCATACACGGGCGGATGGTAGATTTGTATATGTGCAGAATCGATTCAGGTGGGAAAAATTTCCGGGCCCTGCACAGGGAGCCCACTTTCATAGCAGCAGATTTGGCAATGGATTCAATATAGTCATTCCATTTGAGGTCCGCCGGGAGTGTAAGGCCAAGGAGGCGTAGTATTTTACTCTCTGGGAGGCTAGCCTGTCCCATGCTAATGGGAGGTAGATGCGATTGTCTATGGTGATTAGTTGATAACAGCTTTGTTTTGGAGGCATTGAAATTTACCAACCATTCCCTACCCCAGGTCACTACGGATTGGAGGTCCCTTTCAAGTACGGCAGCGAGGTTCACTTTGTCGTCCAGACCTGGTTTCTGATCGATGCGGGAGTAGATTGTTGTGTCGTCATGCCAACTTGGGATCTAATGGTGTCGGGGAGATCATTAATGTAGATCAGAAAGAGTGTGGGACCTAGGATAGAACCTTGAGGGACGCCCGCGTTCGTCTGGTAGTTTTGGGAGGCATGCCCATTTAATACCACCTTCAATGTGCGGTTAGAGAGGAAAGACTGGATGAGGTCAAACAGATGTCCAGTTATCCCATAGCTCCGCAGTTTGCACAAGAGGCCAGCATGCCAGACCCTGTCGAATGCTTTGGAGATATCCAAGGCAACGGTTCGGGCTTCACCATTCTTGTCAAGTGCCTGGTATATGAATCCCTTTAATTTATATTCTAACATCTAGTCAACGGGTTAAATTAATATATATATATATTAATTATATATAGACGGATTAAAATACTTTTTAAGGTTAACGTTAGGGTAAAAATTAAGATTAAAACTTAAATTGAATCCTTTTAATTTATATTCTAACATCTAGTCAACGGGGATTTAAATTCTGGGACAAACATCTCTCTTATATCTGGGTTTCTCTTATATTCGGCTATATTTAAATAAATTATTGGTCGTATAAAAGCGTATTATGGCAAGAAATAAATTAAATTAATATTTTCAGGCATTTTGTAAAGATGGAAAATACAAAATAAAGAGACACTGGAAAAACGACTGACCGGTTTCTATCCCACGCTTCATCAGAGCGGTCTGGAAAATTTCAGTTTCTTTTTTTTTAATTTAAAAAATGAAGATGAAAAATGTGAGAGAAAGGAAAAAAGGGAGAGCAAGCACTTGATACTGATTGCCAAGAGGACAATCTCTCTGTTAACAGAGAGACGGCTTTCTAGACCTAATATACAATGATTCTCATGCCTGAAAGTGAAGCACAGAGTGTGAATCAGAAAAAAACGGAGAACTGGTCTACACTAAATTCAGTCACACAATCTTTGCTCTTTATAAGAACTTGGCTAGTTGCTAACCTGGACGTTTTCACCAGTTGAAATGTACGGGCAATATATATATATATATATATATATATATATATATATATATATATTAAAAAAGGATTAATTCAAAGAAGTTGAATGGCCATTTCGATATGAAGATCCCCACGGGGGATAACACATCACCTCAGCAACAGAAAAAACCTTTCAGAAACTGGAGAAAAATTAGTCTACTTTTCTTTTTAAATAGATTTTTCTCCAGTTTCTGAAAGGTTTTTTCTGTTGCTGAGGTGATGTGTTATCCCCCGTGGGGATCTTCATATCGAAATGGCCATTCAACTTCTTTGAATTAATCCTTTTTTAATATATATTTGCTCTGTAATATTTTATTACATGGAGCTCTCTTCCTGTATCATTTTTTAATATTAAAATCAAATTATTAATATTAATTAGGATCGGGTTTTTGGGAATTTACCTTCCTGCTTTTTTCCCTTGGATTGAAGTATCTGAATTAAAATATATATATATATATATATATATATATATGTCATCCGCATACATGCTTGTTTCGCCGTAACACAGCTCATCAGTGTACTAGACACATCCACTTGCTTCTGGCCGAGATCGAAACTCGACCGATTTGGTGTCAGCGGGAGTCGCTACTCCCTAAGTCATAGGCTCATGGAATCAGAGAAGGGAAATCTTAACGTGTTGTATATGAGCAGCGTATACACACGCCAGTCACCGAAAGAACTCAATTCAATCCTGAAGAGTAATGCATATATCGCAGAAGTGGAAATGTTTTAAAATTTTTCTTCTCTAGAGAGGTCAATCGTAATGAGAACATAATATATTAATCATCCACATACAAGCCTGTTTCGCTGTATTACAGCTCATCTGTGTGGCTAGACACATCCACTTGCTTCTAGCCGGGATTGAAACTCAACCGATTTGGTGTCAGTCGGAGTCGCTACCCCCCTAAGCCATAGGCACATGGAATCAGAGAAGGCATGTATCGAAACTTTCTCGAACAGACTCACTTACAAGAATCAAAACAAATGTCTAAAAGTTATTTTTAAAGGCTGAGAGAAAAATGAATGGATGTAAGTCAAATTTTGATTTCCTGCTATCGATATCAAATCAGGTTTTTTCGTCGTAAACTGAATTTTGAAGGCTAAATAAGTCCTCTGAGTAAATGGTATCATGGCTGAGACTAAGAACTACAATTATACCTACTTAGAGCCACACCCGAAGCAAAAACTAAAATAAAAGGGCTGGAAAAAAATACAGACATACAGGCAGATAAACAGACACACAGAGAAATATCTTGCTTTATATATATATATATATATATATATATATATATATATATATATATATTATCAGTGTTCTGCACTATTGTAAGAACTGCAACCTTGAAACTTCTGAATATCGTCTCTTATGTCTTTGTCTATGAGTGTAACAGATTTGATTAAAATCGGACCACTCCTTCTATAACCCGATTTTTTCGATTTTCGATATTTATCGGGGGTACCTCGACACAAAACCTAGCTAATAACACTCGCAGACGCTTATAATACAACTGTGTAAATTTTCAAAAAAATCGGTTCAGCCGTTTCGGAGTCTATAGGTAACGGACCCACACACACACACACAGACACACACACAGACAAAGTTTCATTTATAAATAAGTTTAGATATTGCATTAGAAATGAATCATATAACAAAAATTAAACTGAACTCATTTTAGCTCAATTTAAGATTAATCAAATAAACTTTTATTATTAGATGAAATTATTATTTATTTTATCTATCATGATAATTAAGAATTCGTATCTTTGCCTATAATCTAAAAAAGAACAAAAGAAAAAAACAGAAAAATGGATAATTTTGTCAACAGAAGATAATTGAAAAATGAATTATGATTGCAAGAAAATGTATATTTGGTAATTTAAACAAGTAATTAAGATTAATAACAGCAAATTTTTGAGGGCAAAACGAGAATTACGCAAAAAATAAATAATTCTTTGAATTTCTTTGAATTATCGAATTTGATGCACAGACAGTGTACCAATTCGCGGTTCAAAACAATAAATCGACGAGCCAAGTTCAAACTCCGGTCTTCTTCCTTTGTATTCGCATTCGAGTGCGCACTCTCGATGAAGGTGTTAATCCACCACTTCTCCCCTGTCCGCGAACTATGCGTTAAATGGTAGAGCAGACTGGAGTCTCTAGCTTTGATTTGAGATTCAAAACCGAGCCACCTGAATCTGCAGAAGGGTCTAAAGACATGACCTTCTGATTCTACGCTTGTAAGGCAGAAGGATAATAAATTTCAATAACTACGGATTATCTCCCTGAAGAGCGATTATCCAGAATATTGCTGACGCCAACAGGCACTGATCCAAGGGTGGATAGATTGTTCATTATCATTAAATTTTGGTTTAAATTGTTTAATCATAATTTTAGTCGCTTCTCAATTATTAGAAATTATTAGAGAAAAAAATATTAGAGAAAAAAAAAATATATATATATACATATGTGTTAAACAAGGAAAAAGGGGTTTAGTAAAAGAATCCATATTTTCTAAAGATAGGCAATTAAAGGAGCTTGGGATAGGAAGGTAGTGGAGTTAAAATACTTTTTAAGGTATAACGTTAAAATTTTTAACATTAAAAGTGATGCAGGTAGAGAGCTCAATATATTAAGAATACAGAGCCAATATAAATTAGAGAAAATTTTCAAAATTCAAAGGTGTCGGATGTACATTTTGACATAGGATCTCTAATAGAGACTCTACGTCACGTCAGCGACATTGTTTTTTCCAAATGGCGAAGGCCCTGGGTTAGAGTGGGGAGAGGTTTTAGATTAAAAATGGTCACAAAGTGGAAAAGGAAAGAGCTGGTAGTCGCGGGGTAACAGGGTGTTGAAACGGTATATTTAGGAAGGGGAGGAATAGGAGTTCATATTTTATAAAGATAGACAACTAAATGAGTTAAATTACTTTTTAAAGTCAAGCTTTTGGGCTGTTTGAAGAGGTGTATTTAGGCGAGAAGGAATGGGTTTCAATATAAGATTTAAAAAAAATTTTATTTAAGTTTATTTGATTAAACCTTTTAGGTAGAAGCGAGCTAAATGCCAATTACAGGAAGTTACCAGTTTAAAAATTATTAGAGTAAAAAATATTAGAGAAAAAAATATTAGAGAAAAAAATAGTAGAGAAAAAAAAATATATATATATATATACATATGTGTTAACCAAGGAAAAAGGGGTTTAGTAAAAGAATCCATATTTTCTAAAGATAGGCAATTAAAGGAGCTTGGGAAAGATAGGTAGTGGGGTTAAAATACTTTTTAAGGTTAACGTTAGGGTAAAAATTAATATATATATATTAATTATATATAGTCGGATTAAATTAATATATATATATATATATTAATTATATATAGACGGGTTAAAATACTTTTTAAGGTTAACGTTAGTGTAAAAATTAAGATTAAAACTTAAACTGAATCCTTTTAATTTATATTGTAACATCTAGTCAACGGGGATTTAAATTGCGGGACGAAAATCTATCTTATATCCTGGTTTCTCTTATATTCGGGTATATTTAAATAAATTATTAGTCGTATAAAAGCATATTATGGCAAGAAATAAATTAAATTTAATACTTTCAGGCATTTTGTAAAGATGGAAAATAAAAAATAAAAAGACACTGGAAAAACGACTGTCCGGTTTCTATCCCAAGCTTCATCCAGAATATTGCTGACGCCAACAGGCACTGAGCCGAGAGTGGATAGATTGTTCATTATCATTAAATTTTGGTTTAAATTGTTTAATCAAGATTTTAGTCGCTTCTCATCATAAATACATGATCGTTATTGCACGACCTAAAGAAACAGAGCATATCGAAAATAAAGAAAATAGGTGGTGATAGCTGTCGTACCGATTAGGCTACAAAAACCATCGTTAATTCAAATCTAGTCATATAAGTTATATTCTTTACTTTCTCTATTGCCGCCGCCTTTGTTTCATTAGCATCACTCGTAATTTGCTGAAACTTTATTAATCATAATTATTTTCTTTTAACTACTATTTCTTTCGTTTCAATTTCTGTAGCTTTATATTGCAACTCTCAACTCGTCTTTTTTTAATCCTTTCATCCCAAACAAGGCGGTACCGCCACTGATGCGCAGGGGGTTACATAAGAGTAAAAGTTTAGTCAGAAAGAGAGAGTGAAGAGACAGACAATCCAGTTACAGGGGGTGTCAAAGAAAGGGCAACAGAAGGATATGAACACAGGAGTGAAGACAGTTGCGAAGGTAGAGAGAAAGGAAAAGAACAAGATACACGGAGTGATGTAGAAAGAGTGAAGAGAAAGACGAACCAGCCACAGTGGGTGAAAGAGAAAGGGCAAGAGAAGGATATGAACACAGGAGTGAAGACAGTTGCGAAGGTAAAGAGAAAGGAAAAGAACAAGATACATGGGGTGATGTAGAAAGGACTGGAGTTACATAAGAGAGTTGGAGTATTAGGCAAGAAGAGAGTGAAGACAAAGACAAACCAGCTACAGGGGGTGAAAGCGAAAGGGCAAGAGAAGAATGTGAATACAGGAGTGAAGACAGTTGCGAAGGTAAAGAGAAAGGAAAAGAACAAGATACACGGGGTGATGTAGAAAGGGCAGGAGATACATAAGAGAGTTGAAGTATTAGGCAAGAAGAGAGTGAAGACAAAGACGAACCAGCTACATGGGGTGAAAGAGAAAGGGCAAGAGAAGAATGTGAACACAAGAGTGAAGACAGTTGCGAAGGTAGAGCGAGAAAGAAAAAGAACAAGATACACGGAGTGATGTAGAAAGGACTGGAGTCAAGTAGAAAAGAGATAGGAATTGACATTGTATTTAAATTCTTGCTGTATCCGTCAGGAAAGCAAGTATGTGGAAGCGAGTTCCACAGGCGGAAAGTGGGAGAAAAGAAGCTGATGGAGTAGAATTGTCGGTTGCATTTGGTTGATCTCACTGTAAATGGGTAGGAACCAGTTGCCAATCTGATTGCACGAGTAAATTCTTGCGTTGGGGGCACCAGTGACTTAAGTTCGTCTGAGCAGAAGCCATTAAAAATGGTTATATTAGACTGAGTGAAGCCACATCCCGCCGGTGAGAAAGTGGATGGAGCCGAGCTGCCAAGTCAGTACCTATTACATTAGGGATTCTCCTTTAGAGAATATCGAGAACACTGAGATGAACAGCAGATGTGCCTGATCATATATGACTGCAATATTCTATGCTCGGACGGATTGTCGATTTATATATATGCAAGATGGATTCGGGCGGAAAAAGATTCACGGCCCGTCACAGTGATCCAACCTTCCTAGTAGTGGATTTGCCTATTGACTCAATGTAACGATTCCACTTGAGGTCGAAATATAGAGTAAAGCCGAGGAATGGCAATGGCAACTTACTGCGGGATAATCTTCTGTCCAGTCTCTTTCGAGACATGATCGCCAAAAGCATTTATCACGTATGGCACTTAACGGAATATAATAGTTGGAAAGATGATTGAGGCTTCTACTGGTCATAAAGGGGGAGATCAGTTTTCTATTGTTATGAAGTAATAAACTGATCCCCCCACTAAATACTACTTAATAATATAGTAAATATCTTCCCCATCTAGCCATGAGTCAAATAACAGGACAGATTGGGTTCTATAGCGTTGGAAGGCAACCAGTCTACCACAGAAAGCAATGGCAACCTACTGCGGGATAATCTTCTGCCCAGTCAGTCATGTCTCTTTCGAGACATGATCGCCCAAGTGTGTATCACATATGGCACTTAACTGACTGAATTTGCATTAAAACCCCGAGGATGTTTGACGCATAGAAAATATTTGCAGACTTTTTGACAAATTAGTAATGGAATTTGTAATATATGAACTGTTTATTAGAAATGTTGTAAATGTATCCAATAGCTTTATTAATATACCCTTACCCTATGGTTTCAGTTTCTGGTATTTCGGAATCCAAACTTAGATATAATTTGAAGACAGTCAGTCAGTTAAGTGCCATACGTGATACACTCTTGGGCGATCATGTCTCGAAAAAGACAAGACTGACTGGGCAGAAGATTATCCCGCAGTAAGTTGCCATTGCTTTCTGCGGTAGACTGGTTGCCAACCAAGGCTATAGAACCCACTCTGTCCTATTATTTAACCCATAACTGGAGAGAAGAAACGGATTAATAACTTTCCCAAAGGTATTTGTGAGTAAGTAAATGCAAGGAATTCAACTGGAATTCGAACTCGGCTCCCCGATTTCTCGTTCTGAGCCGATAACCACTGCACCACTACGCACAACCGAAGACAAAGGCAAAGAATTAATAAAAACACCTTTTAGAGTGAAATTCTGAGGCATAACATTTTTCTTATTATTCATAATTTCTGTAAATCCACATTTTCGTTGTTTGAAAATATTCTGTTTTTAATTAAACAGTATTTTATGCAGTATTTTAAACAGAATATCTGCTTAAATACGAATATCGGTAAAAAATAATGTTCAAAATTTAAAATTATTTATATATATATATATATATATATATATATATATATATATAGCATAATGATGATCCACATATACTGTCTTAATATGTATATTAAAAACTACTAAAAAGTTGTAAGTTATAAATGGTTTTTGACAGTATTTATTTATTTCTATTATTATATATATATATATATATATATATATATATATATATATATTTGATATTTCAGACCGGTCTCGGCCTTTCATCAGAAACAAATGATTTTAAACTAGAAGCGTCCGTCGCGAGATGTGTCCGTCGCGAGATGTGTACGTCGCGTGATGTAGAAAGCAATAGAGTTTGAATATTTTTAAACGTAAACCTAACTGTAATAATATTTTTAAATGTTGTTTTAAAGAAAATTTTTATAAGTGTATCTAAAACATATTTAACTATTAAAATATTTATAAAGATTCAAAATACCTAAGTTTCTATTTAACCCTAGCCGATATATATTTAATTTTAAATTCCAGTATTTTTTCTGCGTGAGTATATGAGTATGCATGTATATCTCCCGAAGGACGCTTCTAGTTTAAAATCATTTGTTTCTGATGAAAGGCCGAGGCCGGTTTGAAATATATATATATATATATATATATATATATTCCGGCAAAAGTTTTGTACCAAAAGGAATGAATATTGTGTGGTCTGATGAAATGAGCTAATTTAGCTTATTGAAATGAATTATAATTGATAACCAATTTAAATGACGTGTTGAGTTTTCTTTTGTAAATATCATATTACTCTAGATAACATCCATTGAGCTCTCTATATAGATATAACACTTAATATTTTATATTAAGGTGACCTTGTTGGATTATCCTCGCTGTTTACGGGCTGGACATCTATACCTATATATATATATATATATATATATATATATATATATATATATATATATATATATATTTCGAGGCAGCAAGTAATTTTCTAAACATATGCTGTTAAATGTAAGAGACAATGAATGTCTATTATGTTTAATCATGAGCCGTTCTAAACGTCGTATTTTTTATTTAATTTTAGTTGAAAATAAAGACAAAAATTCTCCAACATTTGGATAATTATTTATTGGTTTTCTTCTAAGCTTTCGGCTCACATGAGCCATCTTCAGAGAGGTTGTTTAAACTGAAATATTATAACATCCACCATCACCGACGATTTTATTTTGTGTTGACATAAAACTCCGCTTGGCAACGGCAATAGTTACCAAAAATAATAAACGCAGTTCTTAAGTTTGCGATGCGGTTTCATGACGTCACAGCGCGGGATAGCGCGAAATGACAACAAAACCATGTACTCAAATGTAATATGTTATTTCCGGTTTTAAAGTTAAAACAGGAAATAACATATAACATTGCATTTAACCAATATTTTCAAGAGAGTCTCCCTGAAAGCAATATACTGCGTAGAGTTTACAATTTTTTTATATTTCGAGATTTTTACCTCGTTATCAGGCAATGCTGGCTAATAGAAATATCCGTGTCACAATGTAAACTATATTAATTTGAAATAAAAAACACGTTTAATTATGTTATGAACTACAATATTTGTTGTATTGGCCACTTTTTAAAAAGAGTTAATGCCGGAGAAATCGGATATATATATCCACGTAAAGAGAACCAGCAGTTTTAGAATTCCGACTTCTCCGGCATTTAGTTTGTATATATATATATTGAGTCATAGTGGTTTTATTGCCTTGCTTGAGGTGAAATTCATATATATTGAGTCATAGTGATTTTATTGCCTTGCTTGAGGTGAAATTCATATATATTGAGTCATAGTGGTTTTATTGCCTTGCCTGAGGTGAAATTCATATATATATATATATATATATATATATATATATATATATATATACTGAGTCATAGTGGTTTTATTGCCTTGCTTGAGGTGAAATTCATATATATTGAGTCATAGTGATTTTATTGCCTTGCTTGAGGTGAAATTCATATATATATATATATATATATATATATATATATGATTTCACCTCAAGCAAGGCGATAAAACCACTATGACTCAAGGAGTTACTGAGTGCTAGACAATGTGAAAAATATGACTCCAAACGCAGACGGGTTCGTTATATTCACTTACGTGAAAGCTATTAATCCACTTCTTTTCTCCATTATGGGTTAAATAGTAGAGCTTGTATCAGAAAATTATTTTTATCTCCCTCCACCACAAAATATTACAATTCAAAACTTTGACCTTGCTTTAAATAAGCCGGAAAAAATCAAATAAATAATTAAATCTATCTATCACAATTGAAGAGAACACTTCAAACAACGAAAATGTGGATTTACAGAAATTATGAATAATAAGAAAAATGTTATGCCTCAGAATTTCACTCTAAAAGGTGTTTTTATTAATTCTTTGCCTTTGTCTTCGGTTGTGCGTAGTGGTGCAGTGGTTATCGGCTCAGAACGAGAAATCGGGGAGCCGAGTTCGAATTCCAGTTGAATTCCTTGCATTTACTTACTCACAAATACCTTTGGGAAAGTTATTAATCCGTTTCTTCTCTCCAGTTATGGGTTAAATAATAGGACAGAGTGGGTTCTATAGCCTTGGTTGGCAACCAGTCTACCGCAGAAAGCAATGGCAACTTACTGCGGGATAATCTTCTGCCCAGTCAGTCTTGTCTTTTTCGAGACATGATCGCCCAAGAGTGTATCACGTATGGCACTTAACTGACTGACTGTCTTCAAATTATATCTAAGTTTGGATTCCGAAATACCAGAAACTGAAACCATAGGGTAAGGGTATATTAATAAAGCTATTGGATACATTTACAACATTTCTAATAAACAGTTCATATATTACAAATTCCATTACTAATTTGTCAAAAAGTCTGCAAATATTTTCTATGCGTCAAACATCCTCGGGGTTTTAATGCAAATTCAGTCAGTTAAGTGCCATATGTGATACACACTTGGGCGATCATGTCTCGAAAGAGACATGACTGACTGGGCAGAAGATTATCCCGCAGTAGGTTGCCATTGCTTTCTGTGGTAGACTGGTTGCCTTCCAAGGCTATAGAACCCAATCTGTCCTGTTATTTGACTCATGGCTAGATGGGGAAGATATTTACTATATTATTAAGTATTTAGTGGGGGATCAGTTTATTACTTGATAACAATAGAAAACTGATCCCCCTTTATGACCAGTAGAAGCCTCAATCATCTTTCCAACTATTATATTCCGTCAATTAGTTAAGTGCCATATGTGATAAATGCTTTTGGCGATCATGTCTCGAAAGAGACATGACTGACTGGGCAGAAGATTATCCCGCAGTAGGTTGCCATTGCTTTCTGTGGTAAACTGGTTGCCTTCCAAGGCTATAGAACCCAATCTGTCCTGTTATTTGACTCATGGCTAGATGGGGAAGATATTTACTATATTATTAAGTATTTAGTGGGGGATCAGTTTATTACTTGATAACAATAGAAAACTGATCCCCCCCCTTTATGACCAGTAGAAGCCTCAATCATCTTTCCAACTATTATATTCCGTCAATTAGTTAAGTGCCATACGTGATAAATGCTTTTGGCGATCATGTGTTGAAAGAGACATGACTGACTGGGCAGAAGATTATCCCGCAGTAGGTTGCCATTGCTTTCTGCGGTAGACTGGTTGCCGACCAAGGCTATAGAACCCAATCTGTCCTGTAGCCCATAACTGGAAGGAATAGATAGATTAATACCTTTCCCAAGGGTATTTGCGCATAAGTGAATGCAATGAATTCGGGTGGAATTCGAACTCGGCTCCCCGATTTCTCGTTCCGAGCCGATATCCAACGCACATCCTATGCAAATTACTCGCTCTATAACTATCCCGTTGTGAGTGTTAAAATATTCATTACGGTGTCGACGACTTTCATGTTTTCGTCACCGTTGTCTTAATCAAGCTTGCAATGAGCTTTTCCGTGGCGTCAGTAATAAAGAAAAGATATCAACTGAACTTAATTCATTTCTTGCCTTCGGGATAAGGTGCTCGTTTTATTCTAAACAATGTCAATGTAATATACGACTGCATAATACAACATAGTCAGTCAGTTTAGGTGCCATACGTGATATACGCTTGGGCGATCATGTCTCGAAAGAGACATGACTGACTGGGCAGAAGATTATCCCGCAGTAGGTTGCCATTGCTTTCTGCGGTAGACTGGTTGCCGACCAAGGCTATAGAACCCAATCTGTCCTGCTATTTAACCCATAACTGGAAGGAAGAAGACGGATTAATACCTTTCCCAAGGGTATTTGCGCGTAAGTGAATACAATGGGTTCAGCTGGAATTCGAACTCGGCTACAACATAGTGCATTCTTCAAAATTAAACAAAGTGGATAATGACGAAAAATAAAACTCCTCCTTTTTCCTTTCTTCTTTCATTCTTTCCTTCCTCCCCTTATTTTTCTTTTCTTCCTCCTTTCCTTCTTCCCTTCCTTCCTTCTTTACTCACTTTCTTCCTTTTTCCCTATCTCCCTTCCTTCCTTCTTTCCTTGCTTTCCTCTTTCTTTTCCTTTCTCAATCTTTTCATTCCGGCCTAGTTTCCTCTCTCTCTTGCTTCCCATTTCTTCTCTCTTCCTTCCTTCCTTCCTTCCTTCCTTCCTTCCTTCCTTCCTTCCTTCCTATCTCTCTATCTCTCTCTCTTTCCCTTCCTTCTGTCTGTTCTTCCTCTCTTCTCTTTTTTCCTTCTCTCCATCTTCCTTCCTTCCTTTACTTCCCTCTTCCTCCCACCCTCCCTTCATTCTTCCTTTCCTCTTTAATTACTTCCTCCCTCTTTCTTTCTTTCTTTCTTTCTTTCTACCTCCCTTCCTTCTTTCCTTCGTTCTGTACTTCTTTCCTCTCTTCCTTCCTTTCTTTCCTCCCCCCTCCCTTCTTTCCTCCCCCTCCCTTCTTTCCTTCCTTCCTCCATCTCTTCTTTCCTTTCTTCCTGAATCTCTTCTTTCCGCTCTACTTTCCTCTCTCTCTTCCTTCTCGTCTCTCACTTCCTTCCGTTCTTCTTCTCTCCCTCTCATCCATTCTTCTTCCCTCCCTCCATATCTTCCTTCCTTCCTTCCCTCCTTCTTCTCTCTCTCTCTCTCTTCCTTCTTTCGTCTTTCTTCCCTCTCTCCTTTCTGTCTTTTCTTTCTTCCTTCCTTCCCTCTCTTTCTTCCTTCCTTGCGTTCTTCTTCACTCTCTCCTTTTCTTTTCCTTTCTTCTTCCCTTCCCTTCCCTTCCTTTCCATTCCTTCCTTACCTTCCCATCCCTTCTTTTCTTCTCTCTTTTCCTTCCTTTCGTCTTTCTTTCCTCTCTCCTTTCCATTCTTTCTATCTTCCTCCCTCTCTCCTTTCTTCTCTCTTTTCCTTCATTCCGTCCGTTCTTCTCTCTCTTTCTTCCTTCTTTTCTTCAGTGCCATGCATTATGCGATCAAGTCTCTTTTCGATTCATGATTTACTTAGAAGAATAATTTCCGCAATAAGCAGTCGTTAGTTTCTGCAGTAGACTAGCTGCCAACCAAGGCTATAGGACCCAAATTTTCTCATTTTTCTTTACTTATAATGTGTTCAAGAAATTACGACTGATTTATTCTAAGTAGAGATGCACCTTTTCTTTTATTTTCCATAAAACGTTTTCTTTAATCAGATGATCCACCTATGGTATTCACCGCATCCTTCTATAGATTCCTACTATTTAACCTATAGCTTGAGAAAAAGAGGTAGATTCAGGCCTTTCCCATGATATTTGCGTGTAAGTGAATGTAACGAACCCGACTAGAATTTGAAATCGGGTTTCTCATTACCCACCACACCACACCACTCACACAAGCGATTACCCATCTACATACTGACCAGGCTCAACGTTGATTAACTTTGGTGATCGGAGGAGAACCGTTGTTTCAACGTGATATGGCCGTAAGCCACTGAAATGTCATAAACGATCAGGATATGAGGTTTATAAAAGCAAACCATCCTATGCAGGATGAAGACATGACAAATAGAGTGATTGGGATTTTAGTTACCTGAGATTTTTAATTGTGGCTTTAAGGAGTTATGGAAAGCAATGATCGCCTACGTCCTGAAAGGACAGGGCACATAAAAGAAGAAGAAGAAGAAGACAAGTGACGCTGACTTCTAGAAATATGCAGATACACATCCATATTCATCTATTAGTATACGTTACTGTGTTGAAAAAAGCGCCATAAAACATACAATATGAAATTTTGATAAGGAAAGTGTTGGAGGTTTTGGGAACCTCTGTATACTAATGAGCCAGTAATAGACTGACTCATTTTATAGTTCACCAATAGAAGGGTTAACCAATCAGAAGGCTCAAAATATTCAATGTGACGTGTATAAAAGGCGACCATATTTTCCTGAGTATTGGCGATATAGTCCGATTCGGTAGAGTTTCTGACTCGTGAGTTTTAATCTTTGACGTTGTTTCATTCAACATATTACGTACTGCGCTGTATTCTATATTCATAAACTATGGTGGACACGGTCAACAAAGGGTATGGGCCTAGCACGATTTCACTGCACTGTATTCTATATTCATAAACTATGGTAGACACGGTTAACAAAGGTTATGGGCCCAGCTAAAAAGACAGATCAAAGAGCAAAATATTAGCCCACCTCAAGAAAGCCAAGTCATTGCACATCGTACTTATTACAATTAATATGAGATCACGCTATAAAAACAACAAATGTTCTTACTTTGGAAATCTATTAATTCTATTGCGTGAGTTACAGAAGCAACTAGTATGAAAGGTCTTTGTTCAAGTGTGTTGTCTAGGGTATCCCGCTAACAGGAAAGGATTGAGAGGTAACACGCGACAATGGAGATGAATTTTTTTTTATCGGTTCACCTCAAGCATGGCGGTACCGCTACTGATGTCCAGTTAAAGTTTTAGACAGGGAGAGAGTGAAGACAAAGACGAACCAGCTACAGCGGGTGAAAGAGAATGGGCAAGAGAAGGATGTGAACACGAGTGAAAACAGTTGCAAAGGTAGAGAGAAAGGAAAAGAACAAGATACACGGGGTGATGTAGAAACGACTGGAGTCAAGTGGATAAGGGATGGGAATTGACTTTGCATTTAAATTCCTGGAGGTTGTAGCCGTCAGGAAAGCCGGAATATGGAAAGGAGTTCCACAGGCGGGAAGTGCGAGAAAAGAAGCTACTGGAGAAGAACTATAGGCTGCATTTAGTTGATCTAACTGTAAATAATAATTATGGCCGGTAATTTAGATGCCTTTTGCGATCGACTGCGTGGTGATTGATGAAAATTTAAAATTTAAAGAACTAATTGTTATTGACTGAAGTGTAAAAAGCTTCAATCTATGCGGGGATGATATTCTTTCGAGTAAATTATTAATTTACAGAATGGTTATTTGAGGAGAAACGTTTCTCTATTAGCTTTAGTGTATTCATTGCATTTAAACGTTTCCCTGAAACAACAAACAACGGGTTCTTTCTTTATTATAGAAAAAAATGTATTCCAGTTTTGTAAGCAAAAATGTTTTGTTGAGAATAATTTTTTTTCTTTCAAAAATATATTATTGTAGTAATTTTTGCTTCAAAAATGTATTGTTGGTAATATTTTTTCTTAATTTTTTTTCTATAAAGTCTATTTTTATATAATCATTATGTTAATCGACAATAAATTTACAGAATGGTTATTTGAGGAGAAACGTTTCTCTATTAGCTCTAGTGTATTCATTGCATTTAAACCTTTCCCTGAAACAACAAACAACGGGTTCTTTATTATAGAAAAAAAACCTTTTCCGGGCTAGAATTAAAGTTGTTAGGGGGCCTTTTCATAAAAGTGAATGTCATGAGACATGAGATCACGCTATGAAAACAACAAATAATGCTACTTTTGAAGTCTATTAATTCTGTTGCGTGAGCTGCAGAAGCAACTAGTAGGAAAGGTCTTTGTTCAAGTGTGTCGTCTAGAAAGGGATTGAGAGGTAACAGACGACAATGGAGATGAAGTGAAAAGATGGATTTATTTACGCTTTCGCCTGGGAAGATGTACAAAATTGATTAGAAAGTTCCTTTTGGGATTTTACCGTATACACAAGACCTGCATCGGAGTTGTAGAGAAAGAACAGATGAGGAAAATATGCATCTGTATGTGCTTTATTGCATAATATGACTGATATTATAAAACAATATTGCATAATATGAGTCATAATATGACTGATATTATAAAACAATATTGCATAATATGAGTAAAGGTTTACATCGTGTATTGGCCTTGGCTGCTGCCGTTTTTTGGACTTTTTGGTACTTGTATGTATACTGTGCTGACACCCATGAGCCAACCCATTTTATAGTTCATCATTAGAAGATTTAACCAATCAGAAAGCTCAAAATATTCAATGCGACGTGTATAAAAGGCGGCCATATTTTTCCGAGTATTGAACATCAAATCCGATTCTGGAGAGTGTCTGATTCGAGAGTGATAATCTTTGACGTTGTTTCATTGAACAGATTACGTGCGACGAGGATACTCTATATCCATATACTATGACGGACATGGTCAACAGACGCCAAGAGGATACTCTATATCCAGGAACGTTGTCAACATTACTTTCAATCTCTTAATTTGTGACCATCATAGACTGTTGTTGGTATATAATATACATTCGGGAGAGTGAAATTTACGAACCACTGCTTATCACAGTCCACCACTGAGTGGAGGTCATTTGGGATTATACCGTACACACAGAACCTGATATTGCATCGTAGTTGTAGAAAAAAAACACGTTAGGAGTTTGAGTTTTGTTTAACGGAATATCAACCTCTGTAGGTTACTTAATGCCAAAAAGGTGAAGTTTTACGCATTTTTTTTTTATGTTCGGTTATAGTGAGAAGGTTGATTTAGTCAGATTTTAATGAAATTTTTTTGTTTTTATTCTTTTTTATTTTAGAAAACTGAAAATGTCTTTCAGTTTTGTATTCAAAAGTGTTTTGTTAAGAATAATTTTTTTTTCAAAAATGTATTGTTGGTAATATTTTCCTTCAAAAATATATATTTTTCTATAAAAGTCTATTTTTATGTATATATTTCAATAAAAAATATATTTTTATACTTTCATAGTGTTTTGACCTGAGTTTGGGGTTAACTATTTGCCCATAGCTGAGACCTTAACATGTGCTACCAATCCAGGTCAGGGTGGACCTGAGAACAACAGCAATTAAGAGGTGGTTCCATGGTCCTGACAACCTCCTAATCAGAGGCCTTGCTGCCGGATGCATTTTATCGTCATACCCAGGACCAAGACCACGTTAGGATAATATGCATTTGCTTGTGCTTTATCGCATAATATGAGCAAAAGTTTACATCGTTTAGGGGCATTGAACGCTGTTGTTAACATCAAATTTCTAGCGTCTTTCTGCGTCAATGGTTTTCATTAAAATTTTCCTTTATAGGTTACTACCAGTATAGCCCATATAGCAGTATAGCTTCAAAACTAATCCATGGTCCTGGAGCTCAGACTCAGCCTAAAGAATATTTGAAATAATTAAATAATTGCAACATTTTACCAATCGCACCTAATACATATATATATATATATATATATATATATATATATATACTAGCAGTAAAGCCCGGCGTTGTTTGGGTGTAATGAAAGCTTTTAAACTAATCCATGGTCCTGGAGCTCAGACTCTTTAGACGTTGGCACGAAAGTCTAAAAAGCAATAGTTGTTTCCAGTTAAAGCGAAACCGTAGACTGAAAGAAAAATGAATTGATGTAAGTCACATTTTGATTTCCTGGTATCGATATCAAATTTTCTGCACTATTTTAAGAACTGCTACCTTGAAACTTCTGAATCTCGTTTGTTATGGCTTTGTCTATGAGTGTATCAAATTTGATTAAAATCGGACCACTCCTTCTATAACCCGATTTTTTCGATTATCGATTTTCGATATCTATCGGGGGTACCTCGACACAAAACCTAGCTAAGAACACTCGCAGACGCTTATAGTACAGCTGTGTAAATTTTCAAGAAAATCGGTTTAGTCGTTTCGGAGTCTATAGATAACGGATACACACACAGACAGACACACACAAAGTTCCATTTATAAATAAGTTTAGATAGATAGGTTATTTGTTGATTTCCTTTGTCCCTCATGATTTCAATATCTCTTGTAAGTGTCACTAGACGGGAGTATATGTCACTAGACGAAGCATACTTCACTAGACGGGAACATATGTCACTAGACGGGAGCATACGTCACTAGACGGGAGCATATGTCACTAGACGGAAGCATACGTCACTAGACGGGAGCATATGTCACTAGACGGGAGCATACGTCACTAGACGGGAGCATATGTCACTAGACGGAAGCATACGTCAATAGACGGAAGCATACGTCACTAGACGGACGCATACGTCATAGGCGGAGACATTTTCTACTTGATCGTTATTTTTGTTACTATACGTTGATTGTTCTTGTACGTCTATTGGTTTATTGTACTGTTGCATAATAAATCTCTTCTAATCTGTCTTTAGTGTTTAAGTATTATTGTTACACTATTCTTTTCCCTGTTATTCCTTCCCGGGATATAACAGGAACGAAAATAAATTATAAATAGATTAAAATAATTCAAAATATTCATATTAAAAAATAGCTGAATAATATGTATTAATACAGATGTTGTAAAGTAATTATTTGCGCATGTATTTTGGGTAAAATTCGTTTTTTAGTCATTTTGTACATTTTTAAAAACTTCTTAGCATAGAACCTATAAGGTTTACCATCCTATTCCACGGGTTGTTTACTTGGACAATTCTAGCGGAGGCATAAAAAAGATTCAGGCATTCGAGAATAAATGCACAGAGGAAGGTCAAATCTCTTGGGCCGACAGGAATCTCTCCTCACCATTATTAAAAGTCGGACGATGTTAGCCTCTACAAGACCATCATGAAAGGAACCATTGAAGGCAAGAGCAAACGAGGACGGCAAAAGCTGTCAGATAGTGGACAGACATATCAGTCAGTCAGTTAAGTACCATACGTGATTCATGCTTTGGACGATCATGTCTCGAAAGTGACATGACTGACTATGCAGAAGATTTTCCGCGGGTTGCTTTTTCTTTCTTCGGTAGACTGGTTGCCAAACAAGTCTTTGGTGCCCAATCTTTCCTGCTGTTCAACCCGTAGCTAGGTCGAGAAGAGACGGATTAAAACCTTTCACTTGGAATTCGGCTCTCCGACTTTTTATTTCCAGCCGATATCTACTGCATCACATCCATGACAATGCCGGAACTGTTGAAAGTCATCCGGAAGGAGGTTGTCGGTTTCTCATGACCTTAGGTCCCCACGACCATTGAAGCAAGTCAAGAGACTGATATTGGTGTGAACAAAGGCATGATATTCAGCAACACGTGACGGAGGACTTTAGAGATTAATTTATGGAAAATATTATTCATTATCGTAAATAAACATTTGGACTTTTGTTGTAATGGAATGTCCCACACTTCCTGTCGCCTATGTAGACTGATTACATAGTGAGACCAGAAGATACCTATGAGTTGTTTCGGTAATAACTAACCTGACACCAGAATCCCTGTCTTTACAATAAACCTCTCTTCTTTCATCTACGCACATGTTGCTGTTCTTGCACTCGAGTACTTTTTGTACTGTTTGTAAACCCTTTAAACGATACAATTTTTTAAACGATACAAAATTCAAACAAGCATTATTCAGGTATAAAAATCACTTTTTTTTATAAGCGTTTCACCCCGAGCAAGGCATGTCACTGCCACTACTGCGCAGGGGGTTACATAGAGTGGAGAAAGGATGATTAAATATAGGAAATGTCAGAGGGTGGGTGATAGGCGGGTAAGGATACCGAGAATGAGGGTTGGGTAGATGAGAGTGTTCTGAGAATAGTTGGGAGTTAGTGTGATAGGAGGTGTCTATTGACCCTACATTTAAACACCTGGAGATTGTAGCTGTCGAGAAAGCAGACTTGTAGAAGGGAGTTCCACAGGCGGGAAGCGCGAGAAAAGAAGCTGTTGGAGTAGAATTTACGGTTACATCTTATTTGTTTAACTGTAAAAGGGTGGGACCTAGTTGCTAATCTAGTATCTCGTGTAAATTCGTGCTTAGGCGGCACCAGTGATGTAAGCTCATCGGAGCAGAAGCCATGAAAGTACTTGTAGAAGAGGCACAGGGAAGCCACATCACGCCGGTGAGAGAGTGGTTGCAGCCGGTCTGCCAAGTCAGTATCAACCACGTTACAGATCCTCCTTTGTATTTTGTCAAGAAGCCCAAGGAGAGCAGCAGGGTCACCCGACCAGATATGGTAGCAATATTCAATACACGGGCGGATGGTAGATTTGTATATGTGCAGAATAGATTCAGGTGGGAAAAACTTCCGGGCCCTGCACAGAGAGAGGACTTTCATAGCAGCAGATTTGGCAATTGATTCGATATAGTCATTCCATTTGAGGTCCGCCGAAAGTGTAAGGCCAAGGAGGCGTAGTATTTTACTCTCGGGGAGGCTAGCCTCTTATTAAGTTTCTATGTTTGGATTTTTCGCGAAAGAGAAACAATTCCCCGTAGTTTGTATTTGATTAAACAGCTTTGCTGACGCCAGTCTTCAAGCAAGTGTCATAAATGGCGACCCAGATGCTGTTCTAATTGCTTGCACTTCGGTAGAACCACATTTCCTCGCGTCTTCTCTTCCTCTGTGAGGAAACTGTCTAGCATTGGCTGTTATATGGGAAGATTGATATTACTGGTATACCTCGGGTTACGTCGTTTTCAGTGAAGTCGTTCTCGTTTACACGTCGTTTGTTAATAAAAAGAATATCTATTGTTATGGAGTTATTTTCGCAATGGAGGCTAGTATTTGTGCTAAAATCGGTTCTAATAGGTTCGACGTACAACACATTTAGAACTTTATATAATATGTATTACGTTGTGTAACCTTGCCAGGTCGCTGACTACTTTCGTATTCAACTAACTGTCGACAACTATCGTTCAACATTGACTGACCCTCGTTCCTCTTACTACTCTTACTTAAATTAGGTGGGAAAGTCTATTCACTATAGAATAGGTGTGTTTCACCATTAAACTTGATTTTTATTTTTCCATATATATATATATATATATATATGTATGTATGTATATATGGAAAAATAAAAATCAAGTTTAAGTAATTCTATTCGACTTTAAGTCTCTCTGCCACAAATATTGAAGTCGTAATGTGACCAGAAAAACGTTAAAAGCGCATAAAATCATGTTACCGTGCAATAAATAAGATTAAAACTATATAACATCATATTAGAATCGTGTAAAATGTTAAAGTATGCTTCCGTCTAGTGACATATGCTCCCGTCTAGTGACGTATGCTTCCGTCTAGTGACATATGCTCCCGTCTAGTGACGAATGCAAAATGTATTAAAATACGTTTGCAAAATCATTTTAATATACGTAAATTTGATTATTTTGTACTATCGCAAAATAATTCTAATAAATTTTAATAACTGTATTTGTTATTTAACCATACACATTCATTTTATTTTATAATGTCTTAGAGCAAACCAAATTCACAAATAAAGTTAGTTTGTTCCTGTTTAACGGCCTATCAACATCTAAAGCGCCATTTAAGGCCAGAAACGTATTTTTATTTTAAAACACAGTTATTTCTTGTTAAAAAATGTTTTGTTGGTAATATTTTTCATTCAAAAAGATTTTGTTGGTAAATACTTTCATAGCATTTCGACCTCTGTTTGGAGGTCAACTATTTACCCATAGCTGGGACCCTAACAGGTGCTACCACTCTGGGTCAGGGTGGACCTGGGAGCCACAGCAATTAAGAGCTGGTTCCTCACAACCTTGTAATCAGAGGCCTTGCTAATCGATGCAGTTTACGGTCATACCCAGAATCCTACAAATAGTAAACGATCTACTGTAAAGATCACCTAATTGCATTTAGATGTATGTACGTATATACACTCGTAAATTTAGATTACTTTTTTCTATACTATATTAAAAACTAAAATGTATTTGTTTGTGAGCTTAGAATAAATTCCTATTGACCATTTGTGGTGCAGTGGAGGTCTTGTAGTTTCTTTTCTGTGTCTACAATAAGCACTGTGTCGTCTGCGTATCTTATGTTGTTCAAATTGTGGCCTCCGATGACAAATCCTGGTATAACATCTAGGGTCCTCAAAATATTCTCGCTGTACAAGTTAAATAGATCCGGTGTGTTGACACATCCTTGTCTTACGCCCCTTTCTATTTTTGTATATCTGCTGAATTCGTTACCTGTCCGTATGCAGGCAGTTTGATGCCAGTAGAGATTCTTAATTACCCTAATGTCTTTCCCAAATATGTCGAAGCTGCTAAGCATCTTTATCAGTTCTTTGTGGCGTATTTTGTCGAACGCCTTCGCATAATCAATAAATCACAGGTATGAGTCCTTCTAGCAAGAAAATACTATATTAAGTCATAGGCAATTGTCGAACTAATTATAGTGACGAATGCATTATACTAATTATTAATCATACGTAGCAATTAAGGATAAATGTAGAATACTTTTTGGCAATGGCAGCGTACACGGTGGATTAAATGGAAAATGCGAAATTAATGTAAGATTGCATACAGCAAGAATAACACTAAAATATGAACTAGGTCGATTTGTTCTACGTCACCCGCCATATTTACTGGACCTTGTCTTGCACTGCCTTTTTTTGGTTATTTCAAAATGATTCGATGGAAACCAATTAAATGCGTAAAATATTCGTAAACGTTTTATCTCGGAAAAGGATAATCTTTTAAAATTTCTCTTCGCTCACACAGTCAGTTCCTTCCATCTTGTAACTGTTGACTTCCGGTATCTGGATCGGTAGATCGTTGAATGCAGATAGCAAAAAAAAAAAACTATCCACAAATAGATTGAGAGATCTTCTATTTGCAGAAGTCGAATGGCGTGTAATAAGCAAGAAAAGGAGCTAGCAACGTAAAATATGAACTTCATTCTCAGATTAAAATAAATTTCGACTCTCGTCCGGAAACCATTATATCTTATTTCTTTTTATTTTATTTTCCTTTTTTTCCATTACATGCCTCTTCCTTTTAATTCTACTGCCGTCAGCAGACGTCAGATTAAATAATGCATGACAGAAATTAGCCTTTTTTAAGCTTTTTTCTATTCCCACTGTATATTCATTATCCTTTGGCCGATAATTGCGTATTATATTCGTCTACTTCTCGCGTAGGAAAACCTCGAAGTGGCGTAATGGTTAGCAAGTTTGTCTCGTTAGAACAATTACGACCGATTAATGAGTTCGATACTCACTTGGTGTCCCATAACTTCGACTTTGTGACACATCTAAGCTACGCTCAGAAAATGACTATCTTTTCTCACTAGATTAACTACAACTGAATAGTGGGTTCGATCCTCATTAGGTACCCCATATTTTCACCCTCGTACAACAAAAAGCTACACATCTTTGTTGCCATTTGTACGCCCCGGCCTTCCTCAGGAGCTACGAATATCGAACCGAACTCTTTATTACAATCACTTGGGTATGAGGTAGCAGTTACAGTATTTACATTATTCAGACTATTGTCCTCATCTTTGTTACCATTTGTACGACGTTTCGACTGTTTTACGCTTCGGCCTTCTTCAAGTGCCATGAATATCGAACTGGGCCCTTTATTACAATCACTGGGGTATGAGGTAGCAGTTACAGTATTTACATTATTCAGACTATTGTCCTCATCTTTGTTACCATTTGTACGACGTTTCGACTGTTTTACGCTTCGGCCTTCTTCAAGTGCCATGAATATCGAACCGGGCCCTTTATTACAATCACTGGGGTATGAGGTAGCAGTTACAGTATTTACATTATTCAAACTATTGTCCTCTTCTTTGTTGCCATTTGTACGACGTTTCGACTGTTTTACTCTTCGGCCTTCAAGTGCTATGAATATCGAACCGGACTCTTTATTATATATGAACTCCACTCCTTTCCTTGTCTCGATTGGAAGTCATGAATTATGTCCCCCTAACCCTGCAAGTTACTTGTTCACCCCTGCTGTAGCCTGGTATTGAACTCACAACTCTAAGAGTCACGTCAGAAAATAACCAACGTCTATATCCACAAGTAACTTGCAGGGTTAGAGGGAGATAACTCATGCCTTCCAATCGAGGCTTGACGCACGGAATGGAGTTCATATACACCAGTAATTGTAATAAAGGGTTCGGTTCGAAATTCTTAGCACCTGAAGAAAGCTGGAGCCTACAACGGCCGAAACGTCGAACAAATGGCAACAAAGATGAGGACAATAGTCCGAATAATGTAAATACTTTAGGTACTAACTCATCTCAGAAATATAGACAAATGCTAAAAAGCTACGCTTAGAAAATCACCATGTATCTCGAGAACAATTCTAACTGAGTACTGAGTTCGATACTTACTTGATGCCACATAATTTCGGCCTTGTGCCATACATGACCGAACTCCCTACAACTTACGGATGTATTCGTTATCATCAGAAGATTGTCAGCAGGTTGGAGATTGGTTTTGTGCGGAATAGTGGAAGAATAAAATATATATTTTGCATGTTAAAATATAACTTTATTGATAGAAACGGATAACATGAATTGTAGAAGTTATGTTCAATAAGAAAGTTAAGCGTATCAAGAGTTGTAGAAATGTTCGTAGTAGTAATTTGTTGGAAAGTGTTTATGCGTATGTATGTATGAGTGTTTGTTTGGTATGAATATCTTTCAATGGAGAAGAAGAATTAAAAGGAAACAGCACATGAGAAAGAAGGAGAAAGAGGACGAATATGCGACGCGACCTTACGCCCGAATCGACTTGAAGTTTCTCCCGTTACATTTCAATGTATCGTGTCTCTGCTCTCAACTGACTGTTAGGCTGACCCTGAACGAAGTCAATTGGATATTTGTTTTGTTTTGTTTTTTTGTTTATTGTTTTTTTTTTGTTTTGTTTTTTTCGCACCGGGTCGCTAGGTCTTTTTAGTTTTTCAAATTCCTTCCATTGATCTGAAAATCAATTTAGCATCTACCCGTGAAATCCGGTTTTGACTTTTTCTTAAAGCACGTGGTCAATCCTTTTTCTATTTGGCAAAATCAGGATTTCACACGTCATTGTGAATCTTTGTAAAGTGAAGAAAGTTGCTTTTAATTCTTAATTTCCCATTCACTACAATATAGGAATGCCACCATGCAGACGAGCGGTTAGAACGTTTCTTTTCCGACCAAGCGGTTTGGCTTCGAATCGTACAGAGTCGATTTTGCAGGAAGGTGATTTCTTTAGAGGGAGAGTCCCTCTGGAGAAGCAGTATGATAAATAATCTATTTGCATTTTTATTCATTGTCATGAAATATTTTTTGTTGTTTTTTATTAATCATTATACCAACTCAAAAAAACAAATCAATTTAACTATTTCAATACTTCTTACTAATATCAGCTATTTCTCGCTTCTTTCATCTTATCTTACAATGAAATCTTTGATCTTAATCCATTCAATAAAGCGCTAAATATATTTGTTTCACAATAATTTTACAACATACATTTAGTTTTATTGACAGGTAATCATTATTATGTAATAATCATTGTCCAGAGAACTAAATACCCAAAAACAGAAACATGCATAATGCGATTTACAATATATCGCGTCGTGGTTACCAGTTAATAGGTATAAATAATATCGCATCACGTCGGGGATCACCAGTGCGCGATGGAAGAAAGGAAAAATTCTCCAAGTTTGCATTTTCTTCAATACTAGCCTAATTATATCCATGATATAATAACACTTTATTTCCTGAATGGAACGGAATAGCTGAAAGAAAATGAATTACAAACATGCTTTGTTCTCAGAGATAGTTTTATATCACTAAGTCATACACGAAATTGTATGCACACATTTACATGTCTCCTAAGCATAGAAACTATAACTAACAATAAAAGTAAAAATGAGAAGAAGAGAGAGTTTTACTTGTAATAATTCCTAGCGGAAACTGGAAACGCTGGAGATTCTTCTGTGTTTCTGGAAAAGCTATATTTAGGATTTCAGATTAGAGCGGGGAAAATTTAGATATGTCACTAACCAGAACATATCCCTATCAAATAAGGAAACAAGGAGTTATCGTTTTTTCCCAAATTGGTGACTGCAGGTCGAAAATAGTTTCTATATCTGTTGAAAACCTAACTGTGCCGTGGAATTGTAAACTCTACCGCCAAGCAACTGGCTGGCCCAGGTAGGCGAACAGCTTGTATATCTTGACGTCAGATGGTTAACTAACTGACAAGCCACTTTTGGCACTATGAAGCAGTTATCACGAGACCCACTTGAGGTCGTCTCGACTAAAGGAAGATAATCGCCTTTTGTATCCCTATAGGCGTAAGACACGGGTGTGTCTTCTCACAGGATTTATTCAATCATACAGTCAATCAGTTAAATGCTATACGAGATACATTCTTGGGCGATTGTTACTCTTTCGATTTTTGGTTGACTAAGCGGAACATTTTCCCGTTGAATGTTGCCGTTTCCTTCTATTCTAGACTAGTTGCCAAGCCAGGCTACAGGACTCAGTCTGTACTGCCATTAAGCCATTACAAGCTGTCCAACAACGAAATCCTAAGAGAAAAAGGAATCCTACCAAAATTTATTATTCATTGGCACAATCGTAACAATATAAGATACGAATATGTTACTGTGTTGAAGACTGTTGTGGGGTAGTTTTCGCACTGAAGGTTATAATCGTGCTATGTCGGTTGCTAATCGACTTAACGCACCCAAAATGTTAGGAACTTGGTAATCTTCCACTGAAAGCTGACCTCTTAGTATTCGGCTAACTGCCGACTAATATCAACTGCCTAGTAGTTCTACTGAACTCTAATGGAACTCTAAAGAACTCCTATGAACTTCCCAAGAACGTCTCAAAAACTTCTTTCGTTAACTTTCTGCTAACTCTTATTAATATAGGAGGAAGAGTCCATTATCTGAGGAATAGGCGTGTTTCAACATAACAAAGGCAAACACAGAAGAAAAACTCCAGGCAATCCTAGACAAGGTAGTAAAAAAGTGTGAAGAAAAGACTAATCGTCAATTGTAAAAATATAGAATATATGGTTGTATACAAGTGAAAGAAGCCAATATTCGAGCTATGAACTGGAGATTAAAAAAATACATAGAGTGGTTTTTGGGAGTATTTTAATAAATGAGTTCAAATTCCAGTTGAATTCCTTGCATTCACTTACGCGCAAATAACCTTGAAAAAGCTATTAAACTTTCATTTCCCTCCAGTTATGGTCTAAATAACAGGACAGATTGGGCTCTTAAGCCTTGGATAGCAACCAGTCTACCGCAGAAAGTAATGGCAACCTACTCGGAGAAAATCTTCTGCCCAGTCAGTTATGTCTCTTTCGAGACATGATCGCCGAAGTTTGTATCACGTATGGCACTTAACTGATTGATTAATAGATGTTGGAAAATGTGGCACCGAAATCCAAAGATGCATTCAGTCTGTTAAGTGCCATACGTGATAAACGCCGAGGCGATCTTGTCTCTTTCGAGATATGAGTAACAGGCGCAGAAGATTGCAATTACTTTTTGCGGTAGATTGGTTGCCAGCCAAAGCTATAGAACCTAATCTGTCCTTCTATTTAACTGATAGACTGAGGAAGAAGTGTCGGATTAATACCTTTCTCAAGGGTATTTAAAGTCTACCATTCTTCCAGGGTGTGAGAGCGTAAATAGTCATCCGCATATATATATATATATATATATATATATATATTCTAGACATATGCTATTAAATATAAGAGACAATGAATTGTTTTAGCTAAGAATATCGATCAAATTAAATATCTTAAAAACAAATTTTAAAGTCACTCCGTCCTCAAATTTACATTAGAACTTAATATTAATAACAAACTCCCATTCCTTGATGTATTCATTGATTCTAGCACACATAAATTTACTTGACTGGGTAGAAAATTTTCCCGCAGTAAGTTGCTATTACTTTCTGCGGTAGACCGGTTGGCAACCAAGGCTATAGAACCCAATCTGTCCTGCTATTCAACCCATAGCTAGATAAAGAAGAGATGGTTTCTTACCTTTCCTAAGGGTATTTGTGCATAAGTGAATGGAGCGAATTCGACTGGAATTTGAACTCCATTACATCCAGTGCAATATAAGGTTTAAATTATGTTGATCTGAGTGCAGCAACTAGCTTGCATGTTTCAAACTTAGTGGACGGTAGACTGTCAACCCATTAGTTTGTATACAGGCCCTAATTTGTTTTTCTTGGGTGAATTTTTCATGGATATTTTTTTATTGATATCATATTTCGTTACTATCAGGAGCCCTAGATGCAGAACTAAGCTCTAGGCATGCATTGATTCTTGGTGAACCCAAATTTTTGTGGTCTTTATGTGCCTCTCATGCATAATACTGCTATATTGGGCAAAGGTTTATATGTGCACTTTTTCTTTAAATCCGCGTTCAATAGGTCGGCATATATATATTTATATATATATATATATATAAATGTAAATTTGTTGTTATACTCGTTTTGAAAAATCCTCCGAGTACATACGCGGAAGGAAAAAATGGTAATAAAAAAAGAACGAGCTAAGCACTTGAACATCAGTCAAAGTACGTAACCCAAAGAAAAAAACCTGAGACGAGTAACCTAAAACAAAAAGTGCTCAACACCCAAGTAGAACAAATTAAGTAAATAACTAACCTAGAGAGCCAACGAACCTACCAAGGTTTCACCAAATTGGATCTTCAGGGAAAGTTCTTTCCCTGAAGATTCAATCTGGTGAAACCTTGGTAGGTTCGTTGGCTTTCTAGGTTAGTTATATATATATATATATATATGGTAATACTTTTGTTACCAGTTTATAATAAAAACATAGTTTACTGCAACACAAGAGCCGTTGTGTTTCGGTACTATCTTAGTATCACATCGTCAGGCAGTGATTATTTACTTATTCTTAGTTCACTACAAACAGTCGACTGTCAACAAATTAATTTGTACTACTTCTATGATATATATATATATATATATATATATATATATATATATATATATATATATATATATATTTTAATCATTTCACCCCGAGCAAGGCAGAAACGCCACTGATGTGCAGGGGGTTACATAAATGTAGAAAGATTAATTAGAAAAGAGTGAGGAGTACAAGCTAGTTAGAAAGGAACAATAGAAAACTGAGGAAGCAGGTGCAATGACAGGTACATGGGCGGAGAGAAAGGGAAGGTTATACAGGGGAGGGGAGAGAGCTAGAGGCCAGTGGTTAGTAGGTGAGTATTAACTTTGCTTTTAAATTTCTGGAGGTCGTAGCCGTCAGGAAAGCAAGAATACGGGAGTGAGTTCCACAGGCGGGAAGTGCGAGAGAGGAAGCTGCAGGAGTAGAATTGTCGTCTGCGTTTGGCTAACCTGACTGTGAATGGGTGGGACCCAGTTGCCAGTCTGGTTGAACGGGTAAACACCTGTTGAGGAGGCATCAGTGACTTGAGCTCATCCGAGCAGAAGCCATGAAAGTATTTATAGAAGAGACAGAGGGAGGCCACATTTCGACGATGGGAAAGTGGCTGCAGACGAGTCGCCAGATCAGTACCTATCGCATTACAGACTCTCCTTTGGAGCTTGTCAAGAACACTGAGGAGAACGGCAGGGGCACCTGACCATAAATGGCAGCAGTACTCCATGCACGGACGGATGGTTGACTTGTATATATGCAGGATGGATTCAGGTGGAAAAAACATCCTGGATCGACATAGTGACCCAATCTTCTTAGCAGTAGATTTTGCTATGGATTCAATATAGTGCTTCCATTTGAGGTCTGAGGACAGGGTAAGTCCGAGGAGGCGTAGTGTATTACTCTCCGGGAGAATCATCTGGTCCATGCTTATGGGAGGCAGAAGAGGTTGCCTGTAATGGTTGACAGACAACAGCTTGGTCTTAGAGGAATTGAAGTTGACAAGCCACTTCTTGCCCCAGTTCACCACAGAGTGTAGATCCCGCTCAAGGTCAGCAGCGAGATTATGTCTGTCCGCCACGACAGGTTTCTTACTGGAGCGGGAGTATATTGTAGTGTCATCTGCGTAGATGCCTACTTGGGACCTGATCTCATCTGGGAGGTCGTTGATGAAAATAAGGAAGAGCGTTGGGCCCAGGATAGAGCCTTGTGGGACACCAGCATTCGTGCTGTAGGACGAAGAGGCACGCCCATTCAGAACGACCTTCATTTTGCGGTTATTTAAGAAAGATTGGATTAGGTCAAGCAGGCGACCGGTAATACCATAACCGCGTAGTTTGCATAGGAGGCCAGGGTGCCAAACCCTGTCGAAAGCCTTGGAGATATCCAGAGCAACCGCGCGAGCCTCGTCAGACTCATCAAGGGCCTGTAGCATGTACTCCGTTACAGTAGTTAGCAGGTCGGCTGTGGACCTGTCAAATCGGAATCCATATTGCCTGTCGGAGAACAGTTTGTGGGCGGTGAGATGATGAACTATTTCAGCATTTATTATAGCCTCGAACACTTTCCCGAATATTGGTAGAAGACTGATAGGGCGATAGTTGGATGGGTCCGAGGGTTCACCACAGTTCTTAAAGACAGGAACGACTGAGGAGAATTTCCAGCATGCAGGAAAGCAGGAAGCAGAAAGGCAGTGGTTAAACAGTTTAGAGAGGACAGGGGAAAGTTCAGGGGCACACCTCTTAAGGACTATCACCGGGATTCCATCGTCTCCACACGCCTTATGGGGGTCGAGTTTTGAAATTACTCTGGATACTATTGTCGGGGTAATATATACGTCATGCAGTTTGGCCTCAGTTCTAATAGGGAAGTCGGGTGGGTGCACTCCGGACGAGTTGAGTGTGGAGTTGGATGAGAATCTGCGGGCAAAGCACTCAGCTTTCTCAGCAGATGACGTGAGAACATCAAATCCATGGATTAAAGGAGGTATTGAGGATTTCCTATTGTTGAGCACTCGTTTACAAATCCTCCAATAGTCCTTGGAGCCGAACTTGATGTCAGCTATGCGCTGTCGCATTCTCTCCGCAAACAACTGTTTGGCGTCATTTAGGGTTCTCTTGCACTCACTGCGAGCGGATGTGAACAGGCGCCTATTGTGATCAGTTGGCTGTCTCCGGAATAGATGGAAGTAATGGTTCCTGTGGGCAATGGCGGCTGAGCAGGCCGGAGAGAACCACGGAGAGGAATGAGGTTTTAAGCAATACTTCCTGGTGGGTATGAAGGCATCAATGCCAGCTTTCACCCATGACGAGACCTCAGAGGCACAGTCATCAACTGATAGGTCAAACACTTTTCCCCAAGGGACGTCGCAGAGGAAATCGCGAAAGGCATCCCAGTCAGCTTTTTGGTAGAGGTAGGAGGTTCTATAAGTAGGGGGATCCTGGGGGGAGTGAGATTGGAAAGAAATACTGAGGGAGACTACAGCGTGGTCGGAGTTGCCGAGAGGGCAAAGCTGCGAGACTTGACAGGCGTCGGGCGCAGAGGTGAAACATATATCTAGCAGTGAGGAATGACCCGAGGGTGTGCTTGGGAAGCGAGTGGGGAAGTCCACCACTTGCGTAAGGGATTGGGAAATAGCAAAGTTCATGGCGTGAATGCCCGCCGAATCAGTAACAGCGTTTTCAAGCCACTCAGAGTGATGGGCATTGAGGTCTCCGAATACAAATATGTGGGCAAATGGGTGATAGGAAATAGCCTTATCTATGTCGTCGGCAATGCTTTCTAGTAGGGAGCAGTCAGGAGAGGAGGGAGAACGGTAAAGGAAGAATAGGTAGCTAACCGAACTGAGGAGAGACAAGCGGAGACATATGTATTGGTGGTCAGTAGATTCGAGTGAGGTCACCCTAGTTATGGGGAGGTGTTCGCTGACATAAACACCCAGCCCATGCATGTGGACAGTAGAATCCTTCCTTAAAAGGGGAAGATAACCAGGGATGAAGAGGTCAGAGGAGGGAATAGCTGAGTTGAGGTTAGTTTCGCAGAGCGCGAGGATGTCAGGGGACTTTTCATGCAGGAACGCTTCTACACTAGCAAAGTTAGTACGAATGCCTCGGATATTAGTGAAGGAGAGGTTAATGGGCTTAGGTGGTTTGGATTTAACTGGTTTAGAGTCATTTCTGTTTTGTTTTGTCATGATTTTTGTTTATAGAAAGGGACCTAGGGTAGAGGATACAGGCGGTCATTACCCACGATCTGTGCTGGGAGGGAGACTGGCTAGGGCTGCAACAAGGTGTGGCCTCGGGGTTGCCCACCGAAAGCGCTTGCAGGGACACCTATCCATGCGCGACATGGCACTACAAGAACCCCGATATTATACAACTGTTGATCAGAGCAGCCGCTCTTGACGCTACGCAAGAGTTAGGGCTCCTAACTACCAGTCGGAAGCAGCAACCAGGAAACTGCCAACCCGGTACCCTCACAGTGATGAGCCATTGCCACCAACCGGCCAGATCGCAGGAAACTCACGGAAGCACCAGTACCAAGGTCTGAAGAGAGAGAAGTGAAAACCGGAAACCACATCCTAAACAGGAAACAAGGAACGAGCCTCTACTCCAGTTCAATAGACGTGGGAGGAGTATAGACCGGGCGATAGTGTGACCTATCTACTCCTATTAAAAAAAAACAAAAAAAAACAAAAAAAAAAAACAAACAAACGAACAATCCTTTGAAGAAAAAAAAAAAGAACACAAATTACAAAAGTGGAGTTTAACTAAGTTTTAACTTAGTTAAAGTCCAAATGAACTCCAAAAAGGGGGGGGGAACAAAAACACAGATATATATTAAAAAAAAAAAAAAAAAAAAAAAAAAAAAAAAAAAAAAAAAAAAACGGAAAATACCTCACAGTTTAACACAGGAAATTTGAATTAAGGATTCATTCTTCAATTCTTGCTTTTCCCAAAAATTAACAGCGAGTCAGCCTGCTAGGTAAATTCCTATTCAAAGAACACGTGGCATGGAGCTATAATGGCTGCTGATAACTTGGCCAAAGTAGCTTCGCATAACAGAATAAATATAAATTTCAAACTTTTTTTTTCCCTCCCAAATGAAGCATGAACTCCAAAAAGGGGGGGGAAAACAAAAACACAGATATATTAAAACAAAAAAAAAAAACAAAAAAAAAAAAAACGGAAAATACCTCACAGTTTAACACAGGAAATTTGAATTAAGGATTCATTCTTCAATTCTTGCTTTTCCCAAAAATTAACAGCGAGTCAGCCTGCTAGGTAAATTCCTATTCAAAGAACACGTGGCATGGAGCTATAATGGCTGCTGATAACTTGGCCAAAGTAGCTTCGCATAACAGAATAAATATAAATTTCAAACTTTTTTTTTCCCCTCCCAAATGAAGCATGAACTCCAAAAAGGGGGGGGGGGACATACGCGGAAGGAAAAAATGGTAATAAAAAAAGAACGAGCTAAGCACTTGAACATCAGTCAAAGTACGTAACCCAAAGAAAAAAAACCTGAGACGAGTAACCTAAAACAAAAAGTGCTCAACACCCAAGTAGAACAAATTAAGTAAATAACTAACCTAGAGAGCCAACGAACCTACCAAGGTTTCACCAAATTGGATCTTCAGGGAAAGTTCTTTCCCTGAAGATTCAATCTGGTGAAACCTTGGTAGGTTCGTTGGCTTTCTAGGTATATATATATATATATATATATATATATATATATATATATATATATATGGTAATACTTTTGTTACCAGTTTATAATAAAAACATAGTTTACTGCAACACAAGAGCCGTTGTGTTTCGGTACTATCTTAGTATCACATCGTCAGGCAGTGATTATTTACTTATTCTTAGTTCACTACAAACAGTCGACTGTCAACAAATTCATTTGTACTACTTCTATGATATATATATATATATATATATATATATATATATATATATATATATATATACATATATATATTCATTGGTTATAATTAAATTAGACCAGTATACAGTTATAATAAAAAGTGTTCAATACAATCATACTGCAGGATTTTTAATATTTTTCATTTGGAAAATAACTCGTTTTCAAATGAAATTATTAGGACCACCATAAAAAAGGACCAAAAGTTATCTTCCCTGGACCATTCTAGGGAGTCCATTCCCCTGCTAATAGGTGCATGCTGGGAGACAAGAAGAAGGGACTTCCGGTAGAAGGCAGCAACATGGCGTGCAGAACTTTGCCACGCTCATGTTTCTACATTAATATTAGTTATTTCCGATACTCGGCGAGTGTGTCATTTTTCCATAACCGTTTATTTTTTGTCATGCTAAAAACATAACAGAAATATATAATGAACGAGGTTTTCGTTCATTGTCTTCCTTTTTCCCCTTCTTCCCTTCTGGCTTACGGCCATATCACGTTGAATACACCGGTTCTCGCTCGATCACCGAAGTTAAGCAACGTTAAGCCTGGTCAGTACTTAGATGGGTGACCGCTTGGGAATACCAGGTGCTATAAGCGTTTAGTGACGGATGTGCGTTGTGGTGCAGTGGATATCGGCTTGAAAAGAGAAATCGGTGAGCCGAGTTCGAATTCTACTTGAATACCCTTCTTTCACTTAAGCAAAAAGGGTATTAATCCGTCCCTTCCCTCTAGTTATGGTTTAAATAACAGGGTAGGACTTGGGGACCCTGCCCTTAAAAACAAATCCCAATGAATCTTGATACACGAAAAGAAAAAAGTATTACTAGACACAAAACTTATATAAAAACAACAATAAATTGTTGAAAGGAAAAGGTATTACCAGCACTGGTCGGGTGCCCCTGCTGCTCTCCTTGGGCTTCTTGACAAAATACAAAGGAGGATCTGTAACGTGGTTGATGCTGACTTGGTAGACCGGCTGCAGCCGCTCTCTCACCGGCGTGATGTGGCTTCCCTGTGCCTCTTCTACAAGTACTTTCATGGCTTCTGCTCCGATGAGCTTAGATCACTGGTGCTGCCTAAGCACGAATTTACACGAGATACTAGATTAGCAACTAGGTCCCACCCTTTTACAGTTAAACAAATAAGATGTAACCGTAAATTCTACTCCAACAGCTTCTTTTCTCGCGCTTCCCACCTGTGGAACTCCCTTCCACAAGTCTGCTTTCCCGACAGTTACAATCTCCAGGTGTTTAAATGTAGGGTCAATAGACACCTCCTATCACACTAACTCCCAACTATTCTCACAACACTCTCATCTACCCAACCCTCATTCTCGGTGTCCTTACCCGCCTATCATCCACCCTCTGTCATTTCCTATATTTAATCAGCCTTTCTCCACTCTACGTCGCCCCCTGCACAGTAGTGGCAGTGACATGCCTTGCTCGGGGTGAAACGCTTATAAAAAAAAATAAATAAATAAAATTCAGTTGGCAATAAATGACCCGTCGAGGGTCATTTATTGCCATAAAAACAAAAAAATCATATTTTTGTATCTTAAGTTCATCAATTCTTCTTTTCTCTTTTTCTTACATTCTATTATATATATATATATATATATATATATATATATATATATATTCAGAAATTATAACATGGATATGCTATAATATCACTACAAAAGTAGCTATTTTGTTTCGACAGTTCTTGTGTCTTGTCAAGTGATGTTGTTTGTTTCCAGTTGAATGGTTTTTAAAGGTTAAAAACAAGCAAAACCTCTTTAATCAGGGAGGCATTGTTGTATGTACAATGTGGACCAATCAGAATAAAGCAACTTCTAATTAAGAGAATATGTGGGCAGACTTAAAAACAATTTTTTTTTTGGGCGGGGGAGGCATTAGTATTAATATTTGATTAAATTGAGATCAGCATTATTAATTAACTATTAGATCTACTGTATTATTGTTGCGAAATTTTAAGTTTAACAATTTATTAGTTTTAGAAAGTTATTCATACATTAAACGAGGAAGAAAAAGAACGCACACATAAATAAACATGCAAACATCCACACATGGAAAAATAGACAAATATATACACATACACTGGCAAACAGACACATATACATATTAATATACCCACTCATATATACATGCACGAATTACAAAATTTTGTTTTTATCGACTTGTAAATTTGTCTGTTAAATTTCAAAGTTCTATTTGGACACAGACGGAATTGCCACATATTGGATACAGTCAGGGCGAATTCGTAACGTGACCAGCCTTGAATGAATGAGGTCGGGGCAGGTATAATCTTATTTCAAAGCATGAACATATAAACATAATTAGATATATACTTACGCATATACACAAGCTAAGAACAAAAATGCAGACGACTAAAAACTCCACAGATTGTAAAAAATATATAACCACATAAATGGAAATACACGAAACCTCTGGCATCTTATATATATATATATTGTTAAATATATATATTGTCAATCCTGTAAACGCTGTATATATCCATCTCGATATCAAGCACTTTCCGACAAAACCTGACTGCCAAAATAACCAAATTAACTGAAATTAATTTTTTTTATATATATGTTGTAATGTCATGGTCATGCACTTGTTAAAGAATGGAAAAAAACTGTTCTTTTTACAAACATTATAGAACATTACTGCAGTATTCATAGCCGAATTTATTAATTGACGGCTTAAGTTTTTTTATGAATATTGCCTCGAGAATCTGTGGTTTGCATTTATTATTTTTTGGTGTAGGATAGTTACGTTATTGATCATTATTTTTTATAGTATGAATACTTTTTTAGACAGGAATGATGTTATAAATATCTATAAATGGACGAATGGTCAGACAAGTGTAATGCAAGACGCCACGGTATTGTAGTTGTTGTAAATCCAACATATATATTTGTATTTTGGCGGAGATATATTCTTCCAAGGGATATTTGAATTATATATATATATATATATATATATATATATATATATATATATATATATATACAATACGCGAAAGATTATCCGTGAGTATGAACGATTTTATTACAAATAAGCAGACACAATATTTGCAATTTATTTAATCTGACATGTCTAATAGAAAATTTGCTACGTAGATAGACACACACACAATATATATATATATATATATATATATATATATATATATATATATTCCTTAACCTGACTTCCACTACACTTTTTCATAAAATTAATTTGAAGTGTAAACTATGCTGAATAGTATTGGAATTATTTACACTGTTTACGTTGTTCGGACTGTTTTCTTCATCTTTATTGTAATATTCACGGCGTTTCGACTGTTGCCTGCTTCGGCCTTCTTCAGGTGTTTAGAATTTTGAACTGAAACATTTCTTTCAATTTCTGGGGCATGTTGTTCTCGCTCCATGAATCATGTCACTTTTTCAAGAAAACATGGCCCAGTGGATAAAAGTGTTGGTTGAATCCAGTTACTTGACCCAAAGAGTTGTGAGTTCAGTACCGGGCTACTGCAGAAGTGGGAAAAAAAACTTGACTTAAATGGAGAAAAGTAAGATATCCAGAAGAAGGTCGGGGCGTACAGCGGCGGAAACGTCGTGAATATTGAAATAAACATTTGGAAAACAGTCCGAACAATGTAAATAATATAAATACTGAATTGGAATTTTATATTCTTCTTTTTCTCGAAAACCCATTAAAATGTATTTCATTTTATGTGAACCAATTCCTAATGAATATACTTGTACGTGTAATATTTTACTTAACTTTGTGTAAAATATGGTATTAAAGAGTTTTATAGCAACATAATCAGTCAGCCAGTTAAGTGCCATACGTGAAACACGCTTGGGCGATCATGTCTCGAAAGAGACATGACTAACTGGGCAAAAGATTATCCCGCAGTAGGTTGCCATTGCTTTCTGCGGTAGATTGGTTGCCGACCAAGGCTATAGAACCCAATCTGTCCTGTTATTTAACCCATAACTGGAAGGAATAGACGGATTAATACCTTTCCTAAGGGTATTTGCGCGTAAGTGAATACAATGGATTCGGCTGGAATTCGAACTCGGCTCCCCGATTTCTCGTTCCGAGCCGATATCCAATGCACTATAACGCAACATAATACATGCATTTATATGCACAAAATTATTGAAAAACAATAGTGATATTTAATAAAACATAACTAGATTTATATTTGGTTAAACTCTTAAATTTTTATTCAATCTTCATTTCGTTACTGGCAAACATTCCAAAAGTTTGTCGAAAGTTCCATGACACCATGAGTTGATTTTTCAATTTTATTGTTTTTAAATTTCTCATCAAGTCTCCAGTTTACTACGCCGAAAACCATCTTTATTTAATGTCATTTCAGTCTTTCTTATTTCCTTTCAATTTTTTATCACTTTTCTTTTCTTTGGTTTTTAGTTCTTTCTTTCTTGTGTTTTTTGTTTGTTTGTTTGTTTGTTTGTTTGTTTTTTCATTTATTTCCTGATTGTTTTCTGTTGCTTTCTTTCTTTACTTTTCTTTATTTTTTCTTCTTCGCTTTTCTTTTTCCTTTTTTATATTTCCTTTTTTTCTTTTTGTGATTTTATTTTCTTTTTACTTTTCTTTCTATCTTTTCTCTTTCACATTGTGTTATTTCCCCTTTTCATATTTCTTTCTTCTTCAAATTTCATTCCACACTCGTTGTTTTGTATGTTCTTGCTTTTTTCTTTTCTTTTTCTGTTTGTTTCTTCCTTGTTTCTTTTTCTTATTTTCTTATTTTTTTCTTTTTATCTATTCTCTTACACACTGTGATATTTCCTCTTTCTTTCTTTTTTCTTTCTTTCTTTCTTTCTTTCTTTCTTTCTTTCTTTCTTTCTCCTCATTCAGATTTTTATTTCTTTATTTAATTTCACTCTTTCTCTCTTTTCCTTGCTAAACAAAACAATTTCTAAACTCATTTTTTATATTATATTTCCTTTCTTTTTCTTTCTTATTCGATTTTCTTTTTCAAGCCTGTCTATTTTTTCTTTTTCTCCTTTTTTCTCTTTTCTTTTCATCTTTTCTATTACACAATGTGATATTTTCTCTTTTTTCTTCCTGTTTTTCTTTCGCTCTTTCTTTCTTTCTTTCTTTCTGTCTTTATTTCTTTCTCCTCATTCAGATTTTTATTTCTTTATTTAATTTCACTCTTTCTCTCTTTTCCTTGCTAAACAAAACAATTTCTAAACTCATTTTTTATATTATATTTCCTTTCTTTTTCTTTCTTATTCGATTTTCTTTTTCAAGCCTGTCTATTTTTTCTTTTTCTCTTTTTTTCTCTTTTCTTTTCATCTTTTCTATTACACAATGTGATATTTTCTCTTTTTTCTTCCTGTTTTTCTTTCGCTCTTTCTTTCTTTCTTTCTTTCTTTCTTTCTCCTCATTCAGGTTTTTATTTCTTTATTTAATTTCACTCTTTCTCTCTTTTCCTTGCTAAACAAAACAATTTCTAAACTCATTTTTTATATTATATTTCCTTTCTTTTTCTTTCTTATTCGATTTTCTTTTTCAAGCCTGTCTATTTTTTCTTTTTCTCCTTTTTTCTCTTTTCTTTTCATCTTTTCTATTACACAATGTGATATTTTCTCTTTTTTCTTCCTGTTTTTCTTTCGCTCTTTCTTTCTTTCTTTCTTTCTTTCTTTATTTCTTTCTCCTCATTCAGATTTTTATTTCTTTATTTAATTTCACTCTTTCTCTCTTTTCCTTGCTAAACAAAACAATTTCTAAACTCATTTTTTATATTATATTTCCTTTCTTTTTCTTTCTTATTCGATTTTCTTTTTCAAGCCTGTCTATTTTTTCTTTTTCTCCTTTTTTTCTCTTTTCTTTTCATCTTTTCTATTACACAATGTGATATTTTCTCTTTTTTCTTCCTGTTTTTCTTTCGCTCTTTCTTTCTTTCTTTCTTTCTTTCTTTATTTCTTTCTCCTCATTCAGATTTTTATTTCTTTATTTAATTTCACTCTTTCTCTCTTTTCCTTGCTAAACAAAACAATTTCTAAACTCATTTTTTATATTATATTTCCTTTCTTTTTCTTTCTTATTCGATTTTCTTTTTCAAGCCTGTCTATTTTTTCTTTTTCTCCTTTTTTCTCTTTTCTTTTCATCTTTTCTATTACACAATGTGATATTTTCTCTTTTTTCTTCCTGTTTTTCTTTCGCTCTTTCTTTCTTTCTTTCTTTCTTTCTCCTCATTCAGGTTTTTATTTCTTTATTTAATTTCTCCCTCTCTCTCTTTTTCTTTCTGAACAAAACTATTTCTAAACTCATTATTGTTTTTATATTCTGTTTTCCTTCTTTCTTTTCCTTATTGGGTTTTCTTTTTCCATCTCGTCTATGTTTTTTCTTTTTCTTATTTTCTTCTCTTTCCTGTTTATTTTTTCTCTTACACACTGTGTTATGGCCTTTTTTTCTTTTCTGTTTTGCATTCACTATTTCTTCACTTTCTTTCTCGTCATTCAAGTTTTTATTTCTTTATTTAATTACTCTCTTTCTCTCTTTTCCTTGTTAAACAAAACTATTTCTAAATTCATTATTTCTTTTATATTCTATTTTCTTTCTTTCTTTTTCTTTCTTTACTTCATTTTATTTTTCTCATTGTTTTTTCCTTTCTTTTTCTTTCATTCGTAGTCACTTCATGTTCTTCAAATTGCTTTATTTTTTTACTTTTCCTTTCAAATTCTTCATTTTTTATGTTCTTTTCCTTTCTTTTTTCATTTATAATTTCCACTATGACTTAAATTTCTGTGAAATATTTTTCTTTTATTCTTCATTTGTTATATTTTTTGTTTCATTTTATTCTTTACTCTATCCTTTTTTGCTTTTTATTGTCTTTTTCTTGACATCGTTTTTCTTTCTTTCTTTTTTTGTCTTTCTTACTTTCTCCCACTTCTTTCTTTATCCTTTTACCCTTTCTTTCTTTCTTTCTTTCTTTCTTTCTTTCTTTCTTTTACTCTTTCATTCTTCTTTTACATTTTCTTAAAGTTTTTACCCTTTCATCTTTTTTTACCCTTTCTTTCTTCTTTTACCCTTTCTTTCTTTCCTTCTTTCTTTCTTTCTTTCTTTCTTCTTTTACCCTTTCTTTCTTCTTTTACTCTTTATTTCTCCTTTTATTCTTTTCTTTCTTCTTTTATCCTTTCTTTATCCTTTTACCCTTTCTTTCTTTCTTTCTTTCTTTCTTTCTTTCTTTCTTTCTGTCTTTCATTCTTTCTTTCTTTTACCCATTCATTCTTCTTTTACATTTTCTTATTGTTTTTACCCTTTCATCTTTTTTTACCCTTTCTTCCTTTACTCTTTCTTTCTTTCTTTCTTTCTTTCTTTCTTCTTTTACCCTTTCTTTCTTCTTTTACTCTTTCTTTCTCCTTTTACTCTTTTCTTTCTTCTTTTATCCTTTCTTTATCCTTTTACCCTTTCTTTCTTTTTTTATCATTTCATTCTTCTTTTACACTTTCTTTCTTTTTTACCCTATCTTTCTTCTTTTACCCTTTCTTTCTTCATTTAACCTTTCTTTCTTTCTTTCTTCTTTTACTCTTTCTTTCATTTTTACTCTTTCTTTTTTACTCTTTCTTTTTTTCTTTCTTTTACCCTTTCTTTCTTATTTACCCTTTCTTTCTTTCTTTCATTCTTTCTTTCTCCTTTTACCCTTTCTTTCTCCTTTTACTCTTTTCTTTCTTCTTTTACCCTTTCTTTCTTCTTTTACCCTTTCATTCTTCTTTTACACTTTCTTTCTTTCTTTCTTTCTTTCTTTCTTCTTTTACTCTTTCTTTCTTTTACCGCTCCTTTCTTCTTTTACCCTTTCATTCTTCTTTTGCACATTCTTTCTCTTTTTACTCTTTTTTCTTCTTTTACTCTTTCTTTCTTTCTTTTTTTCTTCTTTTACTCTTTCTTTCTTCTTTTACCTTTTCTTTCTTTCTTCTTTTACCGTTTCTTTCTTCTTTCCCCCCTCATTCTTCTTTTACACTTTCTTTCTCTTTTTACCCTTTTTTCTTCTTTTACCCTTTCTTTATTTTTTCTTTCTTCTTTAACCTTTCTTTATCCTTTTACTCTTTCTTTCCTCTTTTAACCTTTCATTCTTCTTTGCACTTTCTTTCTCTTTTTAACCTTCCTTTCTTCTTTTACTCTTTCTTCCTTTTCTTTATTCATTTTTTGACTTTCATTCACATCTTTTGCTTTTTATTTATTCCATTTCCTATGCTTTTCTCGTTCGATTTTTTAAATTTATTATTTCCTTTTTTCTTCTTTCTTGTCGTTTTTTTCATTTTTTTGCTTTCAATTTTTTCTTCTAATCTCATTATATTTTGCCTGCTTTACATTGTTTTTCTTTCTTTCTCTCTTTATTTCTTTCTTTCTTCCTTTCTCTATTTCTTTCTTTCTTTCTTTTCTATCCTTTCCCTTCTTTTTTTAATTCAGTTTATTTCGTCTCTTTCATTCTTCGGCTCTTCTTTTCCTCTGATTTCCTCTTATTTTTCTCCCTGTGTTGTCTACCAGGTCATTATCTCTAGACCATTCACGACTCCTTCTTTCTTTTGCCCTTCTAATGCCAGCATTACCATTAAAAAAAACTATTCCTTGTCACAACTACATTTATTCGTGAGGAAAATTTTTTTTAAGTAGGCCTCTTGCTCACTTAACCACGAACATTTGTCTCGTTTTTTTCCCAGCAATTAAAAATTACCTCGCCTTCGTTCGCTCTCGTAACTAGAGGGTACACCTCTTATCTTTTATACCTGACAGTGTTTCTTTGCTTTGACAGTAATTATAGGGAAAATTACTCTTTCTCATCTATCCCATTCTCTTTTAAATGTCGCATTGTTTGCTTAGCAACAAGGTAGATTCAGGTGAACAAAGTTTATGGACTGATTTGTTTTCTGCGTCTTATGAAGCATTTGCAAGTTATTTAAAGCCAAAACATATTTTTAGATTGTAGTAATTTTTGGATGGGAGATAATAAGGATTTACCGATACAAGTATTACAAACTAGCAGTATAGCCCGGCGTTGCTCGGGTCTAATAAAAGCTTTAAAACTAATCTATGGTCCTGGAGCTCAGACACTTTGGACGTTGGCACGAAAGACTAAAAAGCAATAGCTGTTTCCAGTTAAAGCGAAACCGTAGACTGAAAGAGAAATGAATGGATGTAAGTCAAATTTTGATTTCCTGGTATTGATAACAAATAAGTGTTTTCGTCGTAAACTGAATTTTGAAGGCTAAATAAGTCCTCTGAGTAAATGGTATCATGGCTGAGACTAAGAACTACAATAATACCTACTTAGAGCCAAACCCGAAGCTAAGACTAAAATAAAAGGGCTGCAAAAAATACAGACATACAGACTGATAAACAGACACACACACAAACATCTTGCCTTTTAGATATATATATATATATATATATATATATATATATATATATTAATCATGTCACCCCAAGCAAGGCATTCTACTGCCACTGTAGCTCAGGGGGTTACATGGAGCGATTGGGTATAGGAAATGTCAGAAGGAGGGTGATAGGCCAGTTAGGATGTACATAGGGAGAGAGTTGGAGAGAATGGGTGTGAGTTAGTGTGTTAGAAGGTGTCTATTAACCTTACATTTAAACTCCTGGAGGTTGTAGCCGTTGGGAAGCAAGCATGCGGAAGGGAATTCCACAGGCGGGAAGTGCGAGAAAAGAAGCTGTTTGAGTATAAATTGCGGTTACATTTCATCGGTTTCACTGTAAAAGGGTGGGACATAGTTGCCAATCTAGTATCTCGTGCAAATTCACACCTAGGGGGCACCAGTGATTTAAGTTCATCAGAGCAGAAGCCATGAAAGTATTTATAGAAGAGGCACAGGGAAGCCACGTCACGCCGGTGAGAGAGTGACTGCAGGCGGTCAGCTAAGTCGGTATCAATCACATTACAGATTCTTCGCTGTATTTTGTCAAGAACCCCGAGGAGAATAGCAGGGGCACCCGACCAGATGTGGCAGCAGTATTCAAAACACGGGCGGATTGTAGATTTATATAAGTGCAGGATAGATTCAGACGTAAAGAATTTCCGGGCCCTGCACAGAGAGCCGACTTTCATAGCTGCGGATTTAGCAATGGATTCGACGTAGTCATTTCACTTGAGGTCCGCTGAGAGTGTCAGGCCAAGCAGGCGTAGTGTTTTACTCTCTGGGGGGGCAAGCCTGTTCCATGCTAATGGGAGGGATGTGCGGTTGTCGGTGGTGGTTAATTGACAGTAGCTTCGTTTTGGAAGAATTTAATTTTACGAGCGATTTGTTACCCCAATCCACCACGGATTGGAGGTCCTTTTCAATCTCAGAAACGAGGTTCGCCTTGTCATCAACACCAGATTTTTGATTGACGCGAGCGTAAACTGTGGTATCATCGGCGTACATGCCTACTTGTGATCTTATGATATTATCGATTTTCTGCACTATTGTAGGAACTGCAACCTTGAAACTTCTAAATATCGTTTCTTATGTCTTTGTCTATGAGTGTATCAAATTTGATTAAAATCGAACCACTCCTTCTATAAACCGATTTTTTCGATTATCGATTTTCGATATTTATCGGGGGGTACCTCGACACAAAACCTAGCTAAGAAGACTTGCAGACGCTTATTGTAGAACTGTGTAAATTTTCAAGAAAATCGGTTCAGCCGTTTCGGAGTTTATAGGTAACGGACACACAGCTAAGGAAAATGATGTGAATTCACATCATTTTCCTTAGCTAATCTAAACTTATTTATAAATCGAACTTTGTGTGTGTGTGTGTGTGTGTGTGTGTGTGTGTGTGTGTGTGTGTGTGTGTGTATGTGTCTGCGTGTATGTGAATCTAATAAACCCAACAAAAACTGGAACTCAGTTATCCGATTTCCAATTCCAAGACAGCATCCATTCCATCACCTGTACATCCAAACTTACAACATTTTGTATTCCAGGTACTGATCAGACTCGAGCTGTATAACTTCGGTAGTCGTACAAGAACCGTTGTTTCAACGTGATATGGCCGCAACACTTAAACAAATTGAGGGAAATATTCAACAACATTTTTCAAAATCTCACAAGAATTTTTTTGTCGTGGAATTTGAAATATAAACATTACAGTAGTTCTTGACTAACTCCAAATTAGGATCTGTAGGCCACAATTTAAACAACCTGAGGTAGGCAGATGATACAGTGCTGATAGCAGACACAGAGAGGAAACTACAAGACCTGCTACAGAAGGTAGCTGAACAGAGTGATAAGAAAGGACTACAAATAAACTGCAAAAAAAAACCGAATGTATGGTCAACAGTAAAAAGGGCAGCCCAAAATGCCAAATACAGGTCGGGGATACTAGAATCAAGCAGGTTTAAAAATTTAAATACCTGGGAAGTGTTATAACAGAAGACGGAAAGTGCGACACAGAAATTCAAAGGCGAATTGGCATGGCGAAGGAAGCATTCCAGAAGTTGAGTAAAGTATTAAGAAACAGGACAATTTCGCTAGGAACATGGAAGAGAGTACTGGATTGCTATATGCTGTCAGTTCTTCAACATGGCAGTGGACGGTGGAGAATGTTATCAAAGATGAAAGAAAAACTTGAAGCAACATAAATGGGGTTCTACAGAAGGATGCTGCGAATATCATGGATAAACCATGTGCGGAATGATGAGGTCTTAGAAATAATGGAAACAGAAAGAAAATTAATACTGAGCATCAGGAAGTATCAGGTTCTCCAAGCCCTCCTTCCTCAATGCATATCCCAGGAACTTAGATAAAATTCCTGGGATATGAAATGAGGAAGGAGGGTTTGGAGAACCTGATACTATCAGGCTAGATAAAGGGGAAAAGAGACAAAAGAAAGCAGCGGATAACATATTTGAAGGGCCTAATCAGGTGGATGATGGAACGAGGGTTGAATGGTGTGACAGGACAAAGCGTGCTAAGAGCCACCAGGGATAGGGAGACGTGGAAAGCCATGATCGCCTACGTCCTGAAGGGACAGGGCACATAGAAGAAGAATATATATGCCAACTGTTTATAAGAAATTATAATGTAGATATAAAATGGGGGATCAATTCTATATTATAATCAATATATAAATTGATCCCTCATTTTGTGACCATACTAATTTCTATACATCTATATTGTAGATTTATTAGCTTGAGCTAGTGGATGATAGAGCCGGGTTTGGGTGGTCTAATTGGAGAAGGCGTGTTAAGAGCTACCATGGACAGGGAGACGTGGAAAGCCATGATCGCCTACGTTCTGAAAGGACAAAGCACATAGAAGAATATATATGCCAACTGTTTATAAAAAATTATAATATGGATATAAAATGGAGGATCAATTCTATATTATAATCAATATATAAATTGATCCCTCATTTTTTGGCCATGCTAGTTTCTAAACATCTATATTCTAGATTTATGGGCTTGAGCTCGTGGATGGTAGAGCCGGGTTTGGGTGGTGTAACAGGAGAAGGCGTGCTAAGAACCACCAGGAATAAGGAGACTTAGAAAGGCATGATCGCCTACGTCCTGAAAAAAACAAGGCACATAGAAGAAGAAGAAGAAGAAGAAGAAGAAGAAGAAGAAGAAGAATGATTACACTGATTGAATTCCTGCAGTTGGGGAATAAATATCTAGTTTCATACCTTTCCCAAAGAAACTTGTTCATAAGTGAATATAACGAACCCAATTGGAATTTAGACTCAGCTCTTTGATGTTAAATTCTGAGCCTCTGTCAATTACATCATCCGCATATCCAAACTTAGAAAACTTGATTTTCTCAAGCCTTCACGCATCTAGATACTGACCAAGCGCAACGTTTCTTGACCTTGGTGATCGCACGAGAGAACCAGTGTTTCAATCTGATAGGGAATATATAAAAGAATCTTTATTTCTTCCTTGCCACCCTGAAGTTCCTGGGACATGCAATGAGGAAGGAGAGCCTGGAGAACCTGATACTGACTGGACAGATAGAAGGAAGGAGAAACAGAGGAAGGCAGCGGATAACATATTTGCAGGGCCTGATCAGGTGGATGACGGAACGGAGGTTGCCAAGGAGCAAGAGGAGCAAACATACTAAGAGCCACAAGGGATAGGGAGACGTGGAGAACCATGATCGCCTACGTCCTGAAGGGACAGGGCACATAGAAGAAGAAGAAGAAGAAGAAGAAGAAGAAGAAGAAGAAGAAGAAGGGCAAAAAAGGACAATGAACGGGAAAATGCGAAATATAAATATAACCATGTCTTAAAATCTAATAAGAGTAACAAGGCGGATAAAACCTATAAATATAACAATTGTTGTTTAGTCTCCCTATCAAGTGAGAGACGTTTTGTTTCAAAACCCACTAAAGTGGTGTGACGAAAAGCGTCACGTGTAGGGAAAGAAAAGTTCATGTGGGTTAAACCACTAAAAACCACTTTCCAGTCATACCAGTTCAAGATGAATCTAAATTTGATGTATCTCTGTCTGAGGCAATCTCTCTCTCTCTCTCTCTCTCTCTCTCTCACTCTCTGTCTCTCTCTCTTTATCTATCTATGTTTCTATATATGTATGTATGTATATCATAGAATATCTTTTCACTCTTTTATTTTTCTATTTTTATTTTTATTTTATTTTTTTTCCAATTGGAGTAGATAGGCTAAACTATCGCCCGGTTCACACTCCACCCACTTCTATTGAACAGGTGAAGAGCCTCATCCCTTGTTCACTGTCTAGGATGTGGTTTCCGGCTTTCTCTTTTCCAATCTTTTACTCTTTTCCATTCTTTTCCTCTTTTTTTTTTCAATTGTAGTAGATAGCCTAAACTATCGCTTGGTTCACACTCCACCCACTTCTATTGAACAGGTGAAGAGGCTCATCCCTTGTTCCCTGTCTAGGATGTGGTTTCCGGCTTTCTCTTTTCCAATCTTTTACTCTTTTCCATTCTTTTCCTCTTTTTTTTTCAATTGTAGTAGATAGCCTAAACTATCGCTTGGTTCACCTCCACCCACTTCTATTGAACAGGTGAAGAGGCTCATCCCTTGTTCCCTGTCTAGGATGTGGTTTCCGGCTTTCTCTTTTCCAATCTTTTACTCTTTTCCATTCTTTTCCTCTTTTTTTTTCAATTATAGTAGATAGACTAAACTATCGCCTGGTTCACACTCCACCCACGTCTATTGAACAGGTGAAGAGGCTCATCCCTTGTTTCCTGTTTAGGATGTGGTTTCCGGCTTTCTCTTTTCCAATCTTTTCACTCTTTTATTTTTTTATTTTTATTTTATTTTTTTTTTCCAATTGGAATAGATAGACTAAACTATCGCCCGGTTCACACTCCACCCACTTCTATTGAACAGGTGAAGAGTCTCATCCCTTGTTTCCTGTTTAGGATGTGGTTTCCGGCTTTCTCTTTTCCAATCTTTTCACTCTTTTATTTTTTTATTTTTATTTTATTTTTTTCCAATTGGAGTAGATAGCCTAAACTATCGCCCTGTTCACACTCCACCCACGTCTATTAAACAGGTGAAGAGGCTCATCCCTTGTTCCCTGTTTAGGATTTGGTTTCCGGCTCTCTCTTTTCCAATCTTTTTACTCTTACGTAGCCCCCTGCGCATCAGTGGCGTTAGCGCCTTGCTCGTGGTGATATGATTAAAATATATATATATATATATATATATATATATATATATATATATATATATCATACAGTTATATATATAACTGTATGATATATATCTGGTCATAGCACATTACATTGCATTTGAATACATGGTTCTGTGTTCATTTCGCGCTATCACGCTGTGTGACGTCATAAAACAGCATTGTAAATTTGCGAACTGCGTTTGTTATTTTTGGTAACTATTGCTGTTGCCTAGCGGAGTTTTATGTCAACACAAAATAAAATCGTCGCTGATGGAGGATGTTACTGTGTTACCGTCTTAATAACCTCTCTGGAGATGGCTCATGTGAGCAGAAAGCTTAGATCCAACTTTGTAAAAAATTATTCAAATGTCGGATAATTTTTGTCTTTATTCTCAACTGAAATTAAAGCAAAAATACGACGTTTAGAACGGCTCATGATTAAACATAATAGACATTTATTGTCTCTTATATTTAACAGTATATGTTTAAAAAATTATTTACTGCCTCGATACACTATATATATATATATATATATATATATATATATATGTATATGCATATCACACGATGCCCAGCCGGGCGCGTCACATGATAGCTTTTAAACAACGCTTCTATTCAAAAGCACAAAAATTACGTTCCAGTTAAAACATGAGGATACAATAAAAACAACAAAAAATAGCATTCTTGAAAATGGCCAGTGAAGTGGCTGAATTTGTTTGGAAAGTCAAAAATTTTGGAACATTTTTACACATCTTGTGTCCACTAAAATTCCATGTAAGAATACTGGAAAAATGGAATCAAAAATTTATAAAAATCTTCCTTGTCGGTCGTTTTTAACGAAATATGTTTAAAATAAAGATTGCTGCCCAAATATATATATATATATATATATATATATATATATATATATATATATATATATTGTTCATTTGTGATGATGCTAAATGCTATGATTGTTGTTTTATCGGTTGTGTACTGATAAAAGTGGTTTTGGCAAGCAGATTTTTGACGTTATGTGCTTGATACCTAGATAGAACGTTAAAAGGATTAATGTGTAAATTTTTGTCACTTAAGTGAGCAGAGTTATATATATATATATATATATACGCCAATTCGGTCGGGTTTCAATCCTGGCTTAAAAGCAATCGGAGTCTAACCGTACTGATGAGCTGTGATACAGCGAAACAGATCTGTCTGCGGATGACTATTTTACGCTCTCACACCCTGATTGAACACTCTGGAAGAATGGTAGGCTTTGAAAAACAGTAGCTACTCTGGCATCTACGAATTGTTCATTCATCAATGAATTAGAACACTCTCAGCTATTGGGCGTGTATAATGATAATATACACGCTAAAAAAGTCTGCATCCTTATACCGAGCGCCCAGAGTCTAACCGTACTGATGAGCTGTGATACAGCGAAACAGATTTGTCTGCGGATGACTATATATATATATATAGTAACTTTTTCACCAGATGAGAAGCGCGCAAAGCAGCTTCGAAACGTGAAAATATTTGTGTAGTGGTACTATGAATTTATAAACCATTGTAACAACTATCACAATATATATATATTAGTCATTCACATACAAGCCTGTTTCGCTGTATCACAGCTCATCAGTGTGGCTAGACGCATCCAGTTGCTTCTGGCCGAGGTCGAAACTTGACCGATTTGGTGTCAGTCGGAGTCACTACTCCCTAAGCTATATATATATATATATATATATATATATATATATATATGTGTGTGTGTGTTCAAAAATGGGTTTATTTCTATGTCTCTCTATCACTATCGCCCCCTCCCCCCCCCCTCTCTCTATATATATATATATTTGTGCGTGTGTCGGTTTTCAGTGACATGGATTCAAGATTATTCCAGAAACTGTATATTTTCGCCGCCCTCCCCACCTCTTTCTCTCTGTCACTCTTGTTTCTTTTTATCTTTTCATGCACGCACAGAAAAATACGTATATGAGTTGGGATGCCAACTAATGCATCTATGAGGGAAAACAGCCTCAATTATTGCATCGCAACATTTCAGATTTAAAAAAACAAACAAATAAATACGCTTCCACCATTTTAACATCGAACCTTAGATCTTATTAATACACGAATTAGTTACCTATTTTACAACCACACTTCCTGAAAGTATATAAAATCTGGAAACAACTATAAACCGAAAGTGTTGTTAGCAGTTGCATGTAATTTATATAAGGCATTACATAATTAGCGTTTTAAAGAAAATATTTGCTTCAGTTTGACACGAAGGAATGTTTAAGTATTAAAAAACAAATGTCGAAAAAGTATTCAATATTTTATTTTTGTAATTAAAGAAAACTAATTTGTGATTAAAATTTTATGAGTAGCAAAAGCAATTTCCAAAGAGTAGCACTTAGGCTTTGAGGCGAGGAACATGTGTTACAAAGTCATGGGTGTTGTTAATTGGAGAGGTGAAAATTTGGTAATAAATCTGTAAGAGGAAGATGTCTACGGCTATATCGTGTTGAAGGCACCGGTTCCCGTCCGATCACCGAAGTTAAGCAACATCAAACCAGATCAGTACTTAAATGAGTGAACATTTAGAATTGCCAGGTGCTGTAAACGTAAAGACCAAGAATGGTCCACGGTTCCTCCAGGCTAGGGAGTTGGGCGCAGCGTTAACAACCCTGCCCCGTAAAAAGCAGTTTGTTTACAGCAACAAAACGTTGCGACCCACTGTACCATTAGATGGTTGATGAAGTAAATATTAAATTAACCGGATTCTGTTATTTAACATATAATCCACAGATGTTTTAATCGCTTCCTCTGAAGTTTTGTTTGATATTGTAATGAAATGACGTATTTTAACAAATTGGTTTATGGCTATCATCATGATAAGCTATATTAGTTTTATTAAAATTCTTTACTTATTTACATTATTCGAACTTTTGACCTCATTTTTGTTGCCATTTGTACGACGTTTTGTTGTCATTTGTACGACGTTTCGGTCGTTGTACACTCCGGCCTTCTTCAGGTGATAGTAATTTTCAAACAGAACCCTTTATTACGATCACTGGGGTATATCATTCTCATTCCTTGTGCGAATCCACTTTTGGTAGTCATGAGTTATCTCCCTCTAATCGGACTCTAAGTTACTTGTTCACCACTGCTGTAGCCTGGTATTGCTTGCACCTGAAGAAAGTGCGTGCATACAACGCTTCCTTCTTATACCCTCTTCCTGACAGTCCCTCTAACCTGTCACTCTTTCTCATAACATTTTTTCTATGTAACTCCCTGCAGTAAAATGCCTTGCTTGGGGCCACACAATTATAAAAAATAAACTTTGTACAAATGACAACAAAGATGAGGACAATAGTCCGAATAATGTAAATATTGTAAATATTACCTCATCTCAGAAATACAGACAAATAGAATGATCTGTTATTAAACGTCGTACAAATGGCAACAAAGATGAGGACAATAGTTCGAATAATGTAAATACTGTAAATACTACCTCATCTCAGAAAAATAGACAAATAGAATGATCTATTATTAAACGGCGTACAAATGGCAACAAAGATGAGGACATTAGTCCGAATAATGTAAATACTGTAAATACTACCTCATCTCAGAAATATAGGCAAATAGAATGATCTGTTATTAAACGTCGTACAGATGGCAACAAAGATGAGGACAATAGTCCGAATAATGTAAATACTGTAAATACTACCTCATCTCAGAAATATAGACAAATAGAATGATCTGTTATTAAACGTCGTACATATGGCATTAAAGATGAGGACAATAGTCCGAATAATGTAAATACTGTAAATACTACCTCATCTCTGTAATATAGACAAATACTAAAATTCTTTACATAGTATAATCTTATGCGTTGATGGATTCTCATGATTCCACACAGTATTGCAAGACTATATTTATCTTTTTTTTTTATTACAAACCTTGAATTATATAATATAATATAATAAAAAATTTTACTCATTCCACATATTATAGTTCAAACTTTTAGGTTTTTCTTTCTTGTTTAGTTAAGTGTCATACGTGATACACTTTAATGCGATCATGTCTCTCTCGAGACATGACTAACTGAGCAGAAGGTTTTCTCGCAGTAGGTTGCCTTTAATTTCTGCGGTAGGCTGGTTGTCAACAAATGCTATAGAACCTAATCTGTACTGTTATTCAACCCATAGCGGGAGGGAGAAACGACAGATTAATACTTCATCCAAGAGTATTTGTGCGTAAGTGAATGCAACGGATTTGAATGGAATTCGAACAAGACTCTCCAATTTCTCATTCCGAGCCGATATACACCGTATCCCAATGCCCATGTTATTATTACAATTCTTTATATTGTACGGGGGTCATTCAATAAATAAGGTGAATTTTTCGGTATAAGGACTTCTACGAGGGTCATTCAATAAATAAGGTGAATTTTTCGGTATAAGGACTTCTACGAGGGCCGTTCAATAAATAAGGTGAATTTTTCGGTATAAGGGCTTCTACGAGGGTCATTCAATAAATAAGGTGAATTTTTCGGTATAAGGGCTTCTACGAGGGTCATTCAATAAATAAGGTGAATTTTTTCGGTATAAGGACTTCTACGAGGGTCATTCAATAAATAAGGTGAATTTTTCGGTATAAGGACTTCTACGAGGGTCATTCAATAAATAAGGTGAATTTTGCGGCATGAGGACTTAAACGAGGGTCATTCAATAAATTAGGTGAATTTTTCGGCATAAGGATTTCTACGAGGGTCATTCAATAAATAAGGTGAATTTTTTAGGTATAAGGACTTCTACAAGGGTCTTTCAATAAATAAGTTGAATTTTTCGGTATATGGACTTCTACGAGGGTCATTCAGTAAATAATGTGAATTTTTCGGCTTAAGGACTTCAACGAGGGTCATTCAATAAATAAGGTGAATTTTTCGGCATAAGGATTTCTACGAGGGTCATTCAATAAATAACGTGAATTTTTCGGAATAAGGACTTCTACGAGGGTCATTCAATAAATAAGGTGAATTTTTCGGTATAAGGACTTCTACGAGGGTCATTCAATGAATAAGGTGAATTTTTCGACATAAGGATTTCTACGAGTGTCATTCAATAAATAAGGTGAATTTTTCGGAATAAGTACTTCTACGAGGGTCATTCAATAAATAAGGTATATTTTTTGGTATAACGACTTCTACGAGGGTCATTCAATAAATAAGGTGTATTTTTCGTTATAAAAGTGTGACTATTTTCATCTTTCTTTTTGAGACAGCGCTTTAAATTGTCTGACCTGATGTAATGAATGGTTTTCATGGTTCCACGCATTATGTGATGACAATCTTTATATATTTTATTGCAATCCTTTAATTTATCTGAGCGTATGAGATAAAAGGTGATGCAATGAATAGATAATGAATATGTATACACCTTTGTTCTCCTTCACTGGAATGTGATTGGCTAGTGTCAGCCATAAATATAGACTAAGGCGAGGACGTCCAGAGACCTAATACTAGAGGTCTAATGATCTTCCGCTAGAGATCTACCTCTAGAGGTCTACAGGTCTTAGACTAGAGATCTACGACTATTGGTCTACGTCCATTGACTACGCCTATGTCTAAGGATACTTCATGCGACGAGTACCGTTCATTACGTCTACATACTAGATTGCGCTACACGGATGCATTTGCCTAAATCATTTAACTACCTCGAATTATATATATATATATATATATATATATATATATATATATATAAATCAAAATAATAACTAAATAGACTCTGTAAGTATGTAGGCTGTAAATTTATATTAAGATAAACCTTCAAAAAACCACTAACAAACAGAACCTAATTCCGTTATAATCCGGTGCACTGAGGCGTCGGATAAATGGAGAGAAAAAAAGAAAGCCGCGGAACAAGAACAAAACATTCAATACTCCGCAGTAAAGAAAAAAAAACCCAAACGGAACCAACCACAAGAAAAAGTGCTCGATACAAAGTACAAAAGATATACAAAAGTAGAGCAAAGACACGCGAGTTGGTAGTGTGTATATATATATATATATATATATATATATATATATATATATATATTGTGTTTGTATTTTGCACCATTTTTTCATTAATACAGGTTTCGTTGAATAATATAGACAAGATTTGTCTATTTATTTTGTGTAGGATCCTTTCGTATAGTCTGATAAGCTTGGTAGTGCTATCGTTAAAAGACGACAAGAAATCACAGTAATTGTTGATTTTTTTATCAGGTCTGTGCTTTCGGCTTACATAAGCCCTTTTCAAAGAATGAACATTAATATATAATGAACATAAAACATTTAAGTTATTAACAAAGTGGAATTAAACAAAGAGAATTAAATCAAAGAGACAAGTTCATTTTTACCGTGGCGAATGGCCGCAGACAGTGACAAAATGGTGGTGGTGTGGTTCTTGATCCGATTACAGGCATTGGAGTATGTTAGTAGAGATATCAGAATTTATCGTATTCAAGCCAGGTTTAAGTTTTTTGATGTAGATACCTTCCAGGATTTTGAGTTTTCGTTTATTATTTTCTTATCTAAGTATACATGTATTTTCAGCGAGCGTTTTTCTGAGAAGTGTGCGTTGATAACCGTTTTGTTTTAAATGTCGGAATATGTATGAATTGTCATTTAAGTGCAACGTCAGACACCGTGAGAGCGAGTTGGTAGTATGGCCAATGTAGATATTATTTAGTTTGTTAAAGATACATTCTCGAAAGAGGTATTTGAATTTATCAACTACATTGTTTTTTTGCAAATTGCTAACGGTGGGGGAGAAGTCGTTGCGGATGAATGAATTGGATGTAGCCTACTATATTTTAAACTTAATTCCTTTGTTAGGGTCTGTCGGAGAAATATTAGTGTTTATGAGTTTTTTTAGGATATTTTCGTCTAGTTGCTAGTTGGAGTGCATTTGGCTACGATATAAGAGAGTGATATGTTTGGGATTGGTTGGGCTAGTATCATGTGTTGTTTTTTCCGTGTTAAGGTTTTTAAGAAAATGTATTTGTTCATCAACTATGTAGTTGGGAAAATTATTGTTGATGAGTGTCTGTTTTATGTTTTTTAGTTCGCTGTGGAAGATCTGTTTTGTAGACGAATTTGTTTTTGCACGATGTAGTAGATTTTTTATAATGGCTATTTTGTAATAGTGGGGGCATTTGCTAATATACTTGAGTGTGGTGGGGTTTTTGTTAGTAGGTTTTTATACGGTGAGATAGTGAATTTAGTTTTTCAAAATAACTCAGTTTTAAAATTCGTTAATGAACTTAGCAATGACAACAAAATTCCTTTCCTTGACATACTAATTAACACTGATGACAATAAATTCATTTTATTTCAATTCCTTAAATTGTCTGACCTTAAATAGTAAACTTTTCCTATCAATCCACAGATTATTGGATAACTTTATTCATGTTTTTGTTCTTATTAAAATTCTTTAAATTATCTGACCTTATGTGATGAAGGATTATCATAGTTCAAGACCTTATTGGATGACTATCTAAATCTTTCTCTTATTTATTGCCGTCATTTTAATTCGAAAAAATTAAATGACAGTAATAAATAAGAAATAGTATTAAGAAGTTAAGGGTATCAAGAGTTTGTAGTAGTCCTTGCGAGAGTGAGTTTATGTGCACGTAGGCAGGAAAGTATGTATGTATGTATACATGCATGTATGTATGTATTAGCGTTTATTGTTGGGTAGGATTGTCTTTGAATTTATCGCTCAATGTGAATGGTGAAAAGGAAGGAGGTGAGAGGTGAAAGAGAAAGAGACAATGATAATAAGGATTGCTTGACGTTTGTGGAGGGACGTATTAATTACTCTCGTTTTCTTTTCTCTCTGGCGACGGTTGTCTTGTCCAGTCTTTTGCATCGTTTGCAATTCATTTGGGAATTCACTCCCGGATGTGATTCTGGCCTTTCTATTTTGTTTTTAGATGTTTCCTAGTTTTTATTGACCGAAAAACATTTCGCATCGTGGTGTGAACTTTCCCGAGTTTTGTGTGTGCTAAGCAATAGTTTGTTAATTCGAAAGAATTCGTTTATTTCTAACACATTCAATGAGTCAGTGCTTAGCATCTGAATTTTTTAATCTAGAACTTGTTTTGTTCACAAGATATTTACTTTCTTCCATATGTTATGTGACTTGTATCTTTACATTTTCTATTCAATATTATGAAGATATTTAATAAAAATTCGTAGATTAATGAAAATCCTTCCTCTCAGAGCGTCATAAAACTACTTGTGTTGTAAAATAACAATTAAATATGATGATATTCGTCAAAAAATTTGTTGAATATTAAACATCTTTTTAACTCTGAATGCCAGACAAGATTAATAATTTAACAGAGCTTCATTAAATGTCATTTGTATACAACCGCGTTCTCAGCTCAGTAGTTAAAATAGTTTCGTGCGAATGAATCTCGTAGGTCTTAGCGAGGAGTATCCTTCTTCGAATCTGGCCCTCCCAAATCAAAATGAAAAGTGACATTTGACAGAAAACACACCCGTTGATGACGTTCCACGGTAGCAACAACTGAAATGGATAATTTGTACTTATTTCTGAGATGAGTAATTTTTCAATAATCTTGGAATTCTGTTGAACATTTATTCTCATCTTGATTGATATAAGTGTTCTAATAGACACAACGGTTCGACCAAGTAGCCTCTGGTCATCATCAGATGTCCATAGATTGGCTGATGATGACCAGAGAGTACATGGTAGAAATGTTGTGTCTATTGTAACACCTATATCAAACAAGATGAGAACAAAAGCTCAAAATAATTCCAAGATTATTGAAAATTATTCATCTCAGAAATAAGGAGAAATTATAATAAGTGGGACGAACCCACTAACATAATACAGTTGTCAAAATCCATCTGACACTGAATATAAAAGGCTCCAAAAATACACCACTAAAGTCCTTCGGGACGGTGGCGTAGTGGATAAATAGTTCTTATAAAAAATTTTGTTCTTATCTTGTTTGATATAGGTGTTATAATAGACACAACGTTTCGACAAAGTATCCTCTGGTCATCATCAAGTGTACATTGATTGGATGCTGTTGATTATTGCGAAGTATGTGAAAACCAATTATTGTTTTTTCATGTTGGAATTTGGTTCTATCATGTGTTAGTATCATCTAGTGGTCAAGAGTTCGATCCTTGGACTTGATAGAACCAAATTCCAACATGAAAGAACAATAATTGGTTTTCACATACTTCGCAATAATCAACGAGATATTCCACATCATCCAATCAATGTACACCTGATAATGACCAGAGGGAACATGGTCGAAATGTTGTGTCTATTGTAACACCTATATCAAACAAGATGAGAACAAAAATTTGAAATAATTCTAAGATTATTGAAATTGATAGTTTTGAATAATATTTTTAATTATTTGTTTAATTGTTTCAATTATATTTTTTAAGATTTCAATTATTTTTATTTATTTTTCTCATTTAAGTTTTTAATTATTAAGATCTAATTTATTCAATTAATGCCTTCTTTGTAAAAGAAAAACGAGCGTGTTTAGAAAATTAAAAATAAAGTATATCAAACGAAATAATTTAACGATTTTGTAGTATCAGAAAGACAACATGGCTACCGTCTATTGTCGGTTTAAAGGGAGATAACCGTCTCTAAAAGTTTTCTACTGCGTGGTTCGCTAATACATCTTGTCATGGATTGCGTGATCACTTTCTAACAATAGAGTAAACGAATCCATTGTTCTTTTTAATCGAAATCTGGAATCAATTAGTATTGGGAGATCATTGAACAAGTTGCAGGAAAAGTCTGAGGACTTTCTTGCGTTTCTGGAAATTTATATTACAATCTTTCATGGCTTCTGCTCCAACGAACTTAAGTCACTGGTGCCTCTGCAACAGGTGTTTACTCGTGCAGCCAGATTGGCACCTGGGTCCCACCCATTCACAGTTAGATTAACCAAATGCAGACGACAATTCTACTCCTGAAGCTTCTTCTCTCGCACTTCCCGCCTGTGGAACTCGCTTCCATATCCTTGCTTTCCTGACGGCTACAACCTCCAGGAATTTAAATGCAATATCAATACTCATCTCTTAACCACTTGACTCTAGTTCTTTCTTCACCAACCCGTATATCCTTTCCTTTCTCTCCACCTTTGCAACTGTCATCATACCTGTATTCCCATCCTTGTCTTGCTCCTTTCTAACTGGTTCATCTTTCTCTTCACTCTCTTCTAAATAATCTTTTTACTCTTATGTAGCCCCCTGCACTTCAGTGGCATTACCGCCTTGCTCGAGGTGATACGATTACAAAAAATAGAACAACAGAATATTGCAAATTGACCAGATATCACAGATGTATAGATTTTTTTTAATCATCTCATCTTCAACAAGGAGATAAAGTCACTAAGATGCAAGGTGTTACTGACTGTGAAAAGACTGAGAAAAAAAACATGATTAAGAGAGACGTTAATAGTAGAACAGGGAATTTAAGGAGACCGATTGATACTGCGTTGTGGTGCAGTGGATATTGACTCGGAACAAAAAATCGGGTTGCCGAGTTCGAATTCCAGTGGAATTACTTGCATCCACGTACACACAAGTACCTTTTTTTTTAAATCATATCACCCCAAGCAAGGCGGTAACGCCACTGATGCGCAGGGGGCTACATAAGAGTGAAAAGTTTGGAAAAAGAGAAAGCCGGAAACCACATCCTAAACAGGGAACAAGGGATGAGCTTCTTCACCTGTTCAATAGACGTGGATGGAGTGTGAACCGGGCGATAGTTTAGTCTATCTATTCCACTTGAAAGAAATAAAAAGGAAAAAAGAAAAGAGTAAAAAGAATGAAAAGAGAAAGACGGAAACCATATCCTAAACAGGGAACAAGGGATGGGCCTCTTCACCTGTTCAATAGACGTGGGAGGAGTGTGGACCGGGCGATACCTTTGGGAAAAGTTTTAATTCATCCCTTCCCTCTAGTTATGGGTTAAATAACAAGACAGATTGGGTTCTATAGCCTTGACTGCAAAAAGCAATGGCAACCTACAGCGGGATAATCTTCTACTCAATCAGTTATCTCTCTTTCGAGACATGATCGCCCAAGCGTGTTTCAAGTATGGCACAACTGACTGACTAAATATAATAGCTGGAAACAATTAACGCTTCTACTGGGCGTAAAGTGGGGGATCTGTTTCCTAGTGTTATGAAGTAATAAACTGATCCCTTACTAATTACAACTTCTTAACTTATATAATCTAATCTATCTCTTCTCTCTTCAGCTATGGGCTAAATGGCAGGATAGATTAGTTTCTATAGCCTTGGCTTGCAACCAGTCTACCGCAGAAAATAATGCAACCTACTGCAGGATAATCTTCTGCCCAGCCAGTCATGTCTCTTTCGAGACATGATCGCCCAAGCGTGTATCACGTATGACACTTAACCGACTGATTGATACTGCATTTAAATTTCTAAACATCGAT